>JAKLLW010001545.1:0-13880 GCA_022814695.1 Neocatenulostroma microsporum
TGGGAGAGCGAGGCCGACCTCAGACTGGAGGACGGATGGGTGAAGGCTTTGCTCAATAGCCCAGATCTACGAAGCACGCACACCCTGAAGCTGGAGCTCGAAACGCTGGACTACAAAGTCGATCAGCTTAACCCGATCATTGAACGCATCAAGGCCTTCGAGAGCGAAGAGAAGGAGACCCACATCATCGACGGCAAACCTGCCAAGACCAAATTCGTACTCTGTCCAGACGAGCAGACCTACAGCTGGGAAGGCCCCACCCATATCGACGGTCGCGCGTATCATCATTACGAAGACAAAACGAAACTGAACTACCACGTCGTCACCTTGACCTGGAAGTTGTGCTTCCCGGAGATACCAAAGGCGTTTGTACCGGAGCTACGCCGCGCTCCACGCATCATCAGTTCGCAAGAAAGACGACGCTCAGGCAGAAGGATGGGTAACTGGTCTGGAGCCGAGCGTTTCAGGAACTTGTACTTCCTGCCGATTTCTGCTAGAGCATTGATCGGACATAGGGCTTTATGGCAGTCACGTAGGCGAAGGGGTCTCGCAGACCAGAGTCTGGCCAAGGGAGGCTATGAGGAAATGCAGCTTTCTTTTAGCATGGTGGGTCATATCGGGATGAACCAAGCTCGTGAAGTCGAGAAGCTGAACCGGGAGCGCTTCAGAGGACCTGGGCGGGAGAAGGAGGCTAAGCAATGGCTTGCGAAGTGGGAGGCTCAGGGCTCTCTTTTGAAGTTTGTGTAAGAGCGTTAGCAGCGACCGGAGTACTTCTGGGACGCAGTGATGTTAATGGTACGGTTATGAAGGCCGTTACCATTACCGGCTGCGTGCCTAATAATGGCGTTAGATCCATGGGTACCAATCTCCATAAGCTTGTTTGGACACACTGTCACATGAGACGGCTAGCTCAGTTCTTAAGAAGTCTCGCTCTATATCATCTCCAGCGGCGTCCGCGGACAGATTCGCCTCAATTTCCAGCTGCCCATCCTGCAGCCGCCTCAACAAGGATATTCGCCACCGCCTCCGGCTTGCTAACAAACGCACAGTGCCCAGCATCAACATCCACAGCCTTCCAATCCACACCACAACCCTGTAGGAACATGTCCTGCAAGAAAGGCGGGAACGTCTTGTCCTGAAGCGTCTTAATGCAGACTCTCCGCCCGGAAAATGCAGGATCCGCCCAGAGTGGTGACAGGACCGGCGTCGTGAAGATTGAGATCGAGGAGGGGATGTGACTGGCTTTCAGCTCCTCGTGCATGGAAGCCGGAGTGTCGTTGTAGAGACTCTCGATTACTGGGTCGAAGGTTAGGAGACCGGGAGAGGGTTGTGGCTGTGTTAGTCGCGTTTACTAAAGATGGGACGATTAGGGTTGTTGGCATACGGTATCAGCTTTACAGAAAGGCGGCCATTTTCCTCCCAACACTTCCAACTGAGTCTTCCCTTCCGGTACGAAGGCGAAGGAGATATACACCAAGCCCGATACACCTCCTTGCAACCCTTTAGCTTGCCTTGCAGACTTGGCGATAGGTACATCCGCGCCACCGAGACCGGTAGCGCCGAAGGAGTGGGCGAAGACGACTACATCTTTGCCTTCCTTGAGTAGTGGTAGAACGTGTTCATCGAGCACGTACTTGGCGTCGCTGGTAGCGGAGTTTTGGCGGGATTAGTCGGGTTGGCACTGGGTAGTGCGGTCACTGCGTATGGGTAGCCGGCCTTTTGCAGGTGTGGCAGGAGGCGATCGTAGCATGATGCTGTTGTGAAAGCTCCTGTAACGAGGATAATTGTCGGTTTCCCTGCCATTGCAATTACTGAACAAACAGACCTATGGCTGCTTCGAAATGGCGATCGATATTGGAGGACGTACCTATGGCTTTTGACTGTCAGCCTTCTTGTATTCATGTTTGAAGTCAGCAGTGGCTGAGTCGTCAAAGCTGAATCCCTGATAAGGCTTTCAGCCTGCACGACCCACCGGGCCACGCATCTAGTGGGACCATCCTTGTTTCCCAGTATAGCGGTCTAAAGCGGTGTATGGAAGCATTGTCTGTTTCTACGAAGAAGCACACAAGAGTCGGTAGAAGTAAAAGTGGCCGATCCAATAGGCTCTTGAGAAAGGAAAGGCGCATAAGGATACTGCAAAGCTTTATTTAGAGAGAGTGCATCTCTCCATCTCGGCACGATTCCCAGGATGTCTGGGTCCAGAGGGCAATGCAGTAGTAGCTGTAAGCTCAGAGAAACGAGGCTGTCATGACCTCTTAGACCAACTCCTGCACGTTCTTCTCGGCCCCGTCTCAGGTGGAGCCATTCTTTTCCAGCGGCCAGCGGGCCTCATGGCATATCAAGACATTACTTGACAGCTGGAGATGCAAGAATGGACCTTGTGGAATAGATCTTCGTCATCAGCCGTTATCTGCACTATCCATCCGAGCAGCCAGCGCTCATTATACGCTTCATGCTACCCAAACATCATCCCACCCTCAACGCCAGTATATGCATGTACGCCGTCGAATCTGTCGGCCTTCCGCCCATCTAACGCCTACTAAACCCAGGCCAAAGATACGATCGCATCTCCGCAAGGAACACCTTCGTCCACCCCAGATGCCTGACGAAAGCCGGCACGGATTGACCTTCATCTGCAAGCGCTCAACGTCAACGATCGTGTACTGAAGCGGACGCTGTACCCACCACCACAACAAAGTGCTGAGAGGGATGCGATCAGAGAATCTTGCAGTTACTCCTCTTCTTCTTCCGCATCGGCATCCCCGTCCCTCCACTACTCCCACCACTACCACCGTTTCTTATCGCCTCGACTTCCTGTGTTCGCTCGTCTTGTCCTCGTACCGCGATATCGATTGCTGTATCGAAGATTTCGTGCACGCCGCTCATTTCTTTGGAGGAACATTCCATGTAGAGTGCGCCCATCTTTTGCGCGACAGTCTTGCCTTGGGCTTGGGTGACGGGGGTAAGACCTTGGGTTTTGAGGAGTTCGATGCAGGTGCGTTTGTTGCGGAGGTCGGATTTGAGGCCGCAGAGGATTATGGGGGTTGTTGGGCAAAAGTGGAGGACTTCGGGGTACCACTGCATCATCTCTGTCAGTATGCGATCACTTAGGTGGGAGGGAACGGGAGCTGATGTACCTTGTCGAGGACATTCTCCAGTGAGTTCGGGCAGTCGATTGCGAAGCATACGAACAGTAGATCGGTCTCTGGGTATGAAAGTGGTCGCAATCGATCATACTCCTCTTGACCTGCAGTATCCCATAGCGCTAATTCGACACCCTTTCCTGACGGCTTGTGCTCGACTTGTGTGATGTAGTTCTCGAAGACTGTCGGTACGTATTTCTGTCGCATCTTGTCAGTAACGCCTCAACCCGTACATGTTGAGTGCAATTACCTCTGGAAACACTCCCTGCGAGTACGAAATCAACAAGCACGTCTTCCCGCACCCTCCATCGCCCACCACGACAAACTTCTTGCTATACTCAGGCGGCGCCGTGATGTTCGTCCTCGCGCTAGAAGTCGTGTTCACCGTGCCGTCGCTGCCTCGTGTCGATCGCCGGTAGCTGTCGTTGCGGGTGAGGTAGGATACGCTGCTGCTTTTCCGTTTGAGGTGGTCTACTGCCGAGACAGACATATCTACTGCGGAGACGGGAATGGATATATCGTTGCGCGGCTAGACTCTGCTCTGGAATGATGTTGCGTAGTGGGACAGCAATGCAGCGGGTTGGAATGTCTTGGATTGCGATCGCAGGCGGACTGGCGGAGGCGGAGATGGTAATTCTATGTTTGGAGTTGCCGTGTTTTGGGGTGTTGCGAAGGGCAACCGCGACCCACGCGTTATCCCGGTTTTCGTAGGGCTGATCCCAGGATCGAGCCTGGCATCACGAGTATCTCGGGCGCCCTTTGGCACGTTCGAAATAACGTGCCCAGTGGTCTTGGGATAATATCGGCATGTCTTTTCGAACATCCACGATCACGATCCCAGAAAACGATACCGACCCATCGGCTCGATGGATTTGCATGTGATGCCAAGCCTCCCATAGCACCAGCGGGGAAAGAGCTTGAGATTTCCCGCTTTTGGACGACATCTTCGCAACACCCATCTCGTGGAGGCGCAGCCGGCTGACCAACCCTTCCGAACTGCTTTGGAAGCCTGTCATGTTCTGCCTGGCTCGTTGATGAGACGACAATGCTGTCGAAGCTGATACGAGTTTTCCGACGTCCGCCTTGAAGAGGGTTTCGAGAACCCTTATCGCCTGCCTTATCAGATGACGGAAAGGACTGATACTCGTCTTCGATGTCCCAGCGCCAGGTACCTGAGCGGTATGCAGCTCACCTGAGGCGAACACCATCGCCATACAAAGATCCGGACGCTGGCTTGCGAGGTCTCAGCCACTATGAGCGGCGACTACCCGCCTGGCGCTTTCGCCTACGGCAACGTCTGATACCAATTGTAAGATGGGAGACGCCATATCTGGCCTACATGCAAGAGCTATGCCGGTCGCCCTTTCTGGATGCCTACTTCGCCTTCACCGCAAACTTGGGTACGCACACGTTCTTCATGACAGCCTTACCGATATGCTTCTGGTGCGGCTACCCAGATGCTGGTGTGGCGCTGGTGCATATGTTGGCGATGGGCGTCTACTTCAGTGGCGTCGCGAAGGACCTGGCTTGTTTACCTAGACCGCTATCGCCGCCACTGCAGAGGATCACTATGTCCGGGTCTGCGGCGCTGGAGTATGGATTCCCGTCTACGCATACAACGAATGCTGTGTCAGTTGCGCTATACTGTCTATACCAGCTGCGAGAGGCTCAGGATGCATACGACCCTACGACGCACATGCTCTTACGTGCGGCGTTCTACTGTTATGCGACATCGATCTCGCTGGGCCGCATGTACTGCGGTATGCACGGCTTCTCCGATGTTATCTTCGGCGGCGCCTTGGGTGCTGTCATAGCATGGATCCGCATCGCATATGGGGCAGCATTTGATGCATGGGTACTGGCACACGACTGGACTAGGCCCGCTCTGGTGGTCGCTGCGTTGGCGGTGGCGGTGCGCATCAATCCAGAGCCGGCGGATAACTGCCCCTGCTTCGATGACAGCGTGGCTTTCCTCGGTGTAGTCATGGGCATCGAACTTGGTATTTGGCAACACGCTCAAGTCTGGGGTGACCAAGCGTCGGACATGGAAGCGATGTACCCTTTCACCAACGCCGACCTGCTTAAATCCGCAGCACGCATCGTCGGAGGCATCTTGGTCATCTTTCTGTGGCGTGCGATCATGAAGCCGACACTGTTACGCTCTCTACCGCCCATCTTCCGCTTCGTTGACCACTGGGGCTTCCGACTACCACGGCGGTACTTCCTACAGTCGAGGGACTACAAGCATGTACCGCCGTTGCGACGCGACGACAACATCATACCGACTGCGTCTGAGATACCTGGACTGATGTCGAACTTGCGCAACCCACGTAAGCGGACAGTCTCCGTAGGACCGCAGTCAGAGGCAGATGCACGGGAGTACATCGCGAATCGACAGCAGATGCGAAGGAACAGCCGGTCTGGCAACGGCCCACGGGAGAGGCCATCACTTAGGAGCTTACCAGATGGCGCCGAAGCTCTCGCAACACCAGCAATCGATGAGGCTGACCCTCTAGACGCTAAAGCTGCCTTACGGCTGCCAGACACAGCATATCTGGATGCAAGCTCGGGCAGACGAAGGGCAAGCCGTCCATTCCTACAAGTTGACATGGCGAACCCAGCCCTCTTGACGCCACCACCGAGCGATGCAGGTGCATCAAGCGATAGCGGAAAGGAAGACGAGAAGAACGACCGGGAGATGTTCTCCTCGCTTGAGAAGCCGCGGATACGATATGACGTTGAAGTGATCACGAAGTTGGTGGTATATGCGGGCATTGCGTGGTGGGCTGTCATTGGGAACCCGGTGTTGTTTTGGTGGGTTGGGATCAATTGACGATGGTATCAAAGAGTTTACAGGTGGTTGATTAATGCAATGACGTCTGTATCTGCTCTTCAACGTGAGTAATTATGTTGCAATATTACTGCACCTCACTGGACTGCTCAGCCTAGATCCTGAAAGCCGTGGACTTGATCTCATTCTCCAAGCTCTCGCCAAAGTCAGCGCTGTACCCGTGCTCCTCGAGACAAGCCCTGAAGCGAGCGTCCTCGCTCTCCAGATCTCGTTCACGATCGGGTATCAGAGTCCAGGCAATGATACCCCCGACCGCGGCGAATGCGGCACCAATAAGGAACTGCAGAATGTTAGCGGTCTCTTATGTTGCCGTCTCGGCTAAGGTTCCACATACGACTCCTTGAACGCCCTTTTGAGTGTCAGAGAAGCTCTTTTGGATTGGTGTGAAGACTTCTGTCCCAATCGCTGCTCCAACCTTCCCGACCGCAGCGGCGAGTCCCAGGAAATGGCCACGCAGCGGTGTTGGGAACGATTCGGCACCGCAAAGGAAAGTCGCTACACCGGGACCCATCTCACCGAAAGCATTGAATGTGCCATAGAGCACGATGAAGAGAGGGAAAATTGTCTGGATTGGACCTAGAGCTCCACCGATGATGAATCCTAGCACAGCCCAGCAGGCGAAGCCCAAAGTCATGGTCTGCTTGCGTCCGATCCGGTCCATCAGCAGACCACCGACTACACAGCCAGGGAGATAGAAGCAATTGACGACGGTGCCGTTGCCAATATTCTGGACGAGGCTGTTGTTCGGGTTTAGCTGACTGATGATCGTCGAGGAGAAGCCACCGAATGGATACTGATGCGAGTTAGACGGCATATAGACGAGGATGTGAACGGAAGTCACTCACAGTGACAAAGTCGTACATGAACCACGCAAGGCTAGTCCCTAGCATTGGTTTCCAGTATCTCCTGATCACAAGCCAGTACGGGATGGACTTCTTCATGGCGTGCTTGCGGTACTGCGTACTGTCGATCATTCTGATTCGGAAAAAGAAGAGACAGGCCGGCAAAACGAAGCCAAGACCGAAGCAGACACGCCATACTCCGGAAGAAATCCGGTCGTTGTACGCCGCAAGGACGATCAGGGCAATGATACCCGCTCCAACGAAACCGAGATCGATCGAAAAGTCCGTGGTGAGCGCGATAAGGACACCGCGCCTTTTGCGGACGTACTCGCTCTCGTCCGCAGCTTCAGCGCTGCCAGTTGCGCAGGTTGGATACTCGCCGCCGGCACCGAAGCCAGCTACTCCGCGGCCGACGATCATCATCCAGAACATGCCGAGTTCAGTCGTACCATGTGCTGCAGTCGCAAGGACGACACCTAGAGCCAGGAACATCGTGGCGAAGACGATGCCGGTACGGCGGCCGGCTTTGTCAATGATGTAACCGAAGAACAGCATGCCCTGGGCGGATCAGAGAGTATGAGCGATCAGCCGTTTGAGAAAGGGTCATACTAATGAGTCTTACGAAGATCTCTCCTATGAGGTAGCTGTTCGATAGCCTCGTCTTGATCGTGCTGCTCATGCTTTCCTTGTACAAGTCATTGAACAATGGCTCCATATAGCCGATGATCTGCGCATCTGTCTCTGTGTCAGCGAAGCTCGCACTGAGATATCTCAGCCAACAAACTGTATCCATCTGAGAACAGGGCTAGTCCAGACACGACGACTGTCAGGATGGAAGAGACCCTGCTGATCTTCTTGATTGCTCCTTCCTGTACGCTCTCGAAGCTGTCGAACACTTTGAAGTCGGGAGAGAAAGTGGTCTCGTCTACAACAGCATGATGGGGTGTGAGCTTGTCCGGCGATGCCATTGTGAGCGATACGATCCAGCCACAGGCTTATGTTCATGTGCGAACTGTGTGTTCATCTGCTGACCACGAAGACACAATGCATTCGACAGGGCATGCTATAATAGTTATAATGCAAGTCTTGAAGGTGCTGTGCTTGAGACATCCACAATCAACACTTCGTGGAGCTGCCTACCAATCATCGAGAAACGTGCTTGGCGCGATTCGTTCCTGCCCTAAGTATCCATTCCCGTGCAGTTTCAATCTACAAACGCCACACAGCACACCGCATTTTCCAAAGCGCATCACCGTCTTGGCTATGGTCAGGACCACTTGCGACCTTTGCAACAGTAGTATGACGCAGCTGGATGTTACTGGTATACTATGCAAGAATTGATTTCTCGAATGGCTAGGTTTCGCTGGACTCTGTCATCAGACTCATTTAGTCTCTCATCGTCGGCATCAACGGCCGCAGAGCATAACCTCATGTGTAGCCCTCCGATCTACTTTCGGTGCCTTGCTGCCCTCTGAAGCTCGTTCATGCTTCTCGTGCGCTTCATTAAACAATTGCGCTTCGCTACATCCTCAGCCGCCACTGCCCTCCCACGTCGACCACGCTCGGGTGCCCAAGGTCAAACCCAGCCCACTCCTCCCCAGCCTTATCCGCCACCCTCATCTTCCCCTGATACCCATCCCTCAAGAACTCGTGGATAGCGTCCAACGCCACCATGTCCTCGATCCCAGTGAGACGGCACGCCGTGCAATGCTGCCGATCTCCGGCATGCACGCCGAAGCCATGCCAATCTGCGCCCTTCTTGACGACCCATTGCCGATTCACCAGCACCCCAGCGTTGTACTCCTTCACCTCTTCACCAGCCCACAGCAGCCCTTTCTCGTACAGGGCATGATCAAGTGCTGATGGAAGGAGTTCACGCATGTAAGTCATTGCACTTTTCTTCTGCTCGCCGAGTATTCGTGCACTGATCGGCTCGAGCGGTCCGCGTGGGATCAGCTGTGGCACGTTGACCTGGAGGACTGGGCGGTAACCGGCTACCGCACCGCCGGCCTGAACGGGCCCCAGAAGATGGCCGTGCGATGACAACACTCCGGATAGCTGGGGTTGTTGGATTACTTCGAGCGTGAGGCGATACCGCTCCCGCTCTTCCTCAGTCCGTGGTAACGGTATTGGCTGTGGCGTCGTTCTCCGGGTGGATGGATTCGCCATCCTCGCAGATTGTGGTTGTGGTGGCGGAACCGGCGATGACGATGATAACTGCTGCAAAATCGTGGGACTACTCAGGTTCGGGGGATTTGCCGCACGCTCCGCAGTCACTGTCTGTACAAGCGCAGGGTCGAGGGCGTCGTCGTCCCGCTTGCGCTTTTGCGGCACAACAGCGGGTGTCTTCGCAGCTGCACTCTGCCACTCCATCGCATCCGGCTGAGAAGTAGTAATAGGCGGCGTGGGCAATGGAGGTGTCGCCGGAGTCCCAGCAGGCGTATTTGCCAGAGAAAGTACGCTCGTGGTAGTCGAGAATGCTGGACTACGGCTCTCGGTATTCATAAGGCCCAGACCAGTCCTAGGGGGTTGCTGGAAGAACGACTGGGTGGGTAACGTTGGAGTGGTCTTGGCGGATGTTGTGGTCGAAAGTGCGGGACTGCTGTGGGCTGCACCTGCGTACGTTTGCTGAACGTGCGGAGCGCTCGCAGCCGGTGGTGAGCTGGAGTACGGCAGAGTCCTATTCGTATAGATGTCCCCTGCATTGGTCATGGGAGCAGTCCCGGGCGCTGGCAGCGACCTTGCATTCGGGTTCGAGGTACCTTGTCCGTTGCTATTGCCAGCACTCACGCTCGCTGGTGTGCCTACGTTTGCGTGGTGAGCATGGGGAGCGTTTGGTGCTGGCGGTGAGCTGGCATAAGGCACTGTCCTTGACGCATAGACATCTCCAGCAGTCCTTACAGGTGTTGCGGTCGGCGCTGGTGGCGAACTCGCATTCTGTACGCCCCCACCCGGTGCAGCAGCACCATTGCCAACACCCCTCCTCGCCGCAGAACGCTGCCTTTCGCCCAGCCGCTCCGACACACACCGACAATACTGCTGTCCAGGCTGCTGCTTGTGCTGGGTACACCGCACCAGCTTCTCGTTGATGGTCATGCGCAGATCATCATCGACTTTCACACCCTCGTTGCGAAAGGCAAATAGCCCTGCGTGCCACATGCACTTCTTCTCATCCAACATCTTGTTGCAGCAGTTGGTACAGTGGATCCCGTTATTCTTATCTTCGTGGACTCGAACTGGACCATTTTTGAAGCAGTGCTCGCTCGCACAGCTGAGCCTATCATTCGCGAGTTTTGGCAGCTTCGTGGTTGCGTTGTCCCTTGTGTTGGTAGATGGTGCTGCGTTCTGAGTCTGCGGTGTCGGCGTCGGAGTTGGTTGAGCCGGGCCCGGAGTTCTGGATGTAGGCACGCTATCGGATGATGCCAAGGCAGAGTCTTCGCGTGATGCTCGAGGGCTCGGGCGGTATCCAGTCGCACCAAGATGTGGCGTCTCAGCAGACTGATTCTGACCCATAGCCGGCCGAGCTGTATACGAATCTGAGTAGAAGCTGCCTATTGGCGGCAAAGTCCTCGAGCTCTCCTGAGCCTGCGGAACGGATGATTGCTGCTGTGGCGTGTAGTAAGGATGCTGTGGTGTATGCGTATACTGCGGAGTGCCATATGGAGATGAGGTATATGTCGTCTGGGAGTGCGAAGGCTGCGACGTGGAGTGGTACTGGCTGGCAAATGGCGAGGTAGTCGGGGGTGCCTGACGGCCGTACATGTCGCTGCTGCCGTTACGTGTAGTGCCTTTGTTGGTGTTCTCCATCATGCGAGCAGGTGCTTGTAAAGGCGGTGCCATCGTTGTTGCCGTCTTCTCGCCGTTCGAACATTCCGGACACAGCGGCCGGCTGCTCGACTTTTGGTTGACGTAGACGATCCTAGAGCAGCTTGAGCAGTTGTGGGCCTTCATCGGTGTCGGCGGTGGTAGATTCATGGTGGGTGTTCGCGATGCGATGTCTTTGTTGTGTTCTGACATGAAAAATCTGCGGAGTTCTGGGTTGCTCTTGCAACCTTGAAATGTCGAGAGGAGATCCGCTATAGCGCTAACCGGAAATGTAGAACGTGCTTCGCTCCTTCCACAACGGGTCGTTTGTCGTCGTATTTCCGAATTTTGGATGTTCGATGTCGGTACCTTTGCGATTCGCGATGTGTATGCGGTGACTTGCTCTGCGATGTCGATGTTCTGTAGGTTAGAAGTATTGTGTGTTTTTGTTAGCAGTTGCGTCCGCGAAGTGTTCGCTGAGATGTTTCGAAGCTCGCCGATCTTGAAAAAGCTTAAACCGGATTCACATGTGAAGGAATTTTGCATGTGAAGGCGTGAGAACCGCATAAGATTGGGGTAGGATATACAGCAGAGTGCGACTATGGAGAATAATACGATACGTGGAGTCCGACGCTCGTGTGTGTGGCCTGACGGCCGAGACGTCTGAAAGTCGTAGGCAATTTACCGGCCAGTAATTTCTGATCTACTCATCTCGTTTTCCTGGCTCGAGTCTCAGATCATGTCTCGTAACCCAGTACCCATTATGTGCCCTTCATGCTCAGCGACCTGTTTCCAGACCGAAGCCATCGTCCCCAGTTTCTCACTGGTTGGCCATGCTCTTGTTACCTCCTACCGCTCAACCATGGCATTGATTCTGCCTCGCCCACCTCAAACTATAGCATATTGTTTCGCGGTCTCTACAACAGCAGGTTCGGGCATTTTGCCATGGCGTAGCTTTCTGCCCCAGGGAAGACGCGTGGTGCTTCGTTCGGTAGGTTAGGTTGGCACCAGCAATCACACTCATATAAACAACAGTGTAGAAAGCTCGTAGCACCCAGATAGCATACATTATACGCAGCAATGGTACTGTTATTGGTGCTTTCCGTGTCTGAGACCTGATGAAGTTGAGAGCGAGCCGTTAGAACTACCACAAGTACCTCCACCGCGGCGAACTCCGCCGCTGGCCTGTGCGTGGGACTTCATGCTTCCTCGATCTTCTTCTTCTCATCATCGCGCAATCTATCCATCGTCCTTACCATTCCCTCTTCGACGCTATGGCGGTAGGGCCAATATGTTGATACGAAGGAGCATACGGTTTCCGGGCGGAAAGCCATGACTGATCAGCCGGACACCTTGGATGGTCGGAGCCGTGACCCATGACTAGAGGAACAACAGCACACGGGCAACACAGATGGGGACTGACGGGTGAGGAGGCAAGGAGCTGCTCAGGCAAGCCGGCTCTGCTTATAAGGGGTTATGAGCTCAGACTGGACTGGCTCCAAGTTGAATTACAAGAGCACTTGATCCCGAGCAGTCGACGTATGCAGGGCAGGGTATGGCAGCAACTTTGGTGACTGCTTGAGCGCATCCAAAACCGACTCTTGCGTCTCAATACCAGTGACCGTATACTGTCCTGCGTTACTGATGCTGCTGGCCGCTTCCATTATTTGAAGAGGACGCAGGAACGTTATAATACGCAAGTACAGTCGAAAAACCTGGTTCGCTGCGAGAATCGGGTCTCATGTATTACGCTTCTAGTTACATGTTAGGAGCGGCTCAACCTGATGCTGCCGAATTCCGCCTCTCGATCTTAACGACAGCAGAGATCTCGGTGTCTGCCGCGCTTCACCACTGCTACCAACGCAGCGCTGGAGCACCGTCCTCTATTTAATCGCACCCTATCATCACCGACGAGCAGATATCTCCGCAGTGCTGAGCCCAACAGTGCGACTGTATTCCGCTGCAGCTTGCCGAGAAGACGAACGACCTCTGGGTCCGACAATACCGATGGACTTTCCATCTCCTGGTGTACGCCTCCCCCTTCCAAGCTAGTGAAGCCGAACATACCGCCGAGCCTTATCGAAGCCGATTGCTGCTGTACTATTCTGAGGTGATGCAGCGCTAGTCCTAGACTATTCCCACTGAGATGTTTGCGGCGTACAAGACCAGCGAGGAGCGCCAGAAAAGGTTGCGATGTTCTGCCTTCCAGCCAAGAATTGAGAATGGCTGGCCTTCCTTGTGCTTCTTGTTGGCCGTCTACGCCGCAGACGCCCCGTAGGAAGAATGTCTGCCGATGCTGTCGTATTCGGCTTCCGTGTGTTGACTAGATCAGATCCCAAGATCCGCCTCTCTTCCAGCCCGTGGCCGCAATATCTTTCCCAGCGTCGCTTTCCGCCGGCCTTGGAGTACGCTGGCATCTCCGCCGCTTCGATTCCCGCAAATGCCGTTGCATTCGGATTTAGCTTCTTGGAAGAACGAACGATTGACGAGGCTTATGCATCTCCACGTTCGCTGTTATTGAGAGGTATTCTGGCCAGCCGGATGCTTACATTCTCAGTTGCTCAGACCCGAAGATCAAGAATATGGAGGCTTTGAGGAGGATACCAGGATCCATCCACCGGTCCACGACCTGAACTCACCGTTCCTTGACGGCAATAAAACATTTATCAAGCAGTTGGAGCCAAGAGGTGCCGTGAGGGAGTCGGCAAAGATGACAGGCTTGCGAGCACTCGCTTCGTTCACAAAGGATTGAGGATGTACTACGCAGATATCCCACAGCTCTCAACTACGCCAGTGCTGCCGCATTCCGCGTCAGGGATTTGAGGGAACAACAGAGTTGCAAGCATTTTCATCTTTGCTGGCATTGAATGGTCTTTCAGGGGCAGCCATTTCTGCGAAGCTGTAAGGCCTGCGAGCTGTCGCCTTGTCCACGAACCAATGGGTTGGTATTGATCTTGTGACCTTTGCTCCTGCGCAACTGCCCTTACGTTTGCTTGTCCCAGTATACGTGCTCTACGCTGAGCAACTTGCAATTGTGAGTACACTTCTTACGTATATTCACTTTTACATGTGATCCATCTTACCCTCCCCGTATACTCGCGCAGCAACATCACGACTCTGCCCTGCATGTCTAGCGTCAGCGTTCCTTCTCGTTTCCTGCTTTGCCTCGCCAGCGTTACAGGATGGGGCGGTGAATGCTGTGCTCTTGCGTTGCAAACGCCGCCGGAAGGCCTGCCGATT
>JAKLLW010001546.1:0-13878 GCA_022814695.1 Neocatenulostroma microsporum
TCGAGGTATCGCACATCCTTCTCAAGTACGAAGTTCTTCTTTGACTGGGAGGATATCCTCGACTTCAACTCGCGCAATGCTTTCTGGGCTATGGAGAAGTTAGCTTTTCCACCTCTCCTCACACCTTGCTGGCGCTCTTGTGTGTATGCTCACCTCTTGCTAAATCGTCTTCTATCTCAAGGTCTCGCTGGTTTGCGTTCATTGAAAGATACAGCGCCGTGACCGAGTACCGCTTCGAGGCCCGCATTGACCTCGAACCTTCTTGGGAGGACATCGTGAGTTGCCTTTGCAGTTCGCGATGTGGTATGTAGGAGGATCCGGACGACGTCGAAGCGCGCGACGATGTTGCGAGCATTGCCATAGGATGGTAAGGCTGCAGCTGTTCGGTCTGCGCGGCGGATAGATATGTTTATGAGCCGCTACTGGAGACGCACGCCAGCGCAATCTCGCGAGATGTCGCGTCGAGGTTGGACAAAGAAGCGCTGCGGATGAGATGGATTGCGCTTTGTTCTGCGACGATGCTTGCCCCAGGACTTCTTCGATCAGTCCACCCAGCAACGCACCCAATGGCTCTGTTCGCCGACCAAGGCAGCGCGCGTGCGATCGCAATCGCTTCGTGTCGGCCGATCGGGTGTTTCTTGGTCAATTGCTGCAGGTACTCCCGTCGTAGGGTGTTGCGAGACGTTGGTTGTGCATCCGGATAGCAGCGCTGGCAGCTGGAGGTCGCGGCTTGTTGCAAGGAGCTAAGGTGTTGTGGAATGTTTACCCCCCTTGTTTCAGATTCAGAGTCGCAGAAGCGGCCCCACCGTCGACAAAGTGTACCTGTATGTGTGAAGTCAAACTACCGCGATGAGGAGAAGAGAGGACTGCTACCTCACTATCTGAGTGATGCTGGAGCTCGGGCAGTTCCCCTCCCGCCCTCACGGCCCCCCTGACCAGGCGCCGCGCTAAAACAACGCTTTAATTAATTGCTATCCTTATAGTAGATCTTCGTCATCAGACGATCATACACCTGATAGCGAAAATACATAACCGAGATCGGCATCCTCACTCCCTCGTATTGATGCGGCGATACGCCGACACCATCTGTCATCTGCAAGCGCTCTACAACAGAGATGAAGACAGTTGAGGAGCAGACAATGCGGATAATGCGAACTCCCTGACACAGTCTAACTGCAGCGAGACATGTCCCCTTGGTCTCTCCTCAGCGACCAAGCTGTGCGGCCTGCCAGAAGGACGGACAGTAGTACAACGCTCTCAATGGCCAATTGATGTGGAAAGTCACCGTCTTGCTTGCGCCTCCTGGTCCTTCTTTCCGAGCGTCGGTGACAATGGAGCTTGTCGCCTTCTCTCCTATCCCGAACGACACTGGAGCCCTTGTACCGGCCATTAGGTATCTTACAGCCACATGAGTGTTAGAAAATGGACTAAGAGATCTTGACGAGCTCTCCAGCTAATCTTGCGACCACAAAGCAGCCGTATCTAAAGGTCACTCTAAGGTCGAGAACGAGTTGTGATCGTGAAACAGCAAGCGGCAACGTCCATTGTCACCAAGCCTTGCTCGGTCTCCGCCGAGACACTACCCAAGTCTCTGGCTCATACCACCATTTACGTGCTTCGTGCTGTGATGACGGCTTGACTGAGGTCCGACGGCGTCGTACAGCTAAGAGCAAAGTCACTTCATCTCTTTCTGGTCAAGAGTTGTCGTTGCCTTGAAGCGTTGCTCAGCCCTCATCGTTGTTACCGTGTGCCTGAGATCCGAAACCTTAGCACGCCATCATTCTGAGTCAGGCATGTGCGAACTCTTGGCCCGCGTACCTGCATGTCGAGCATGTGATGTCATCTTAACACCCATACCCGCGTATTACAAGAAGCGAAACAATCTGTTCCACTGCGCATTGACAGCTTACACCAATCTCGAGGTTGCACAGGAGCCTTAGTACGACGGAACCTTCGACCACACTTCGCAGAGACACGATGGCATCCGGAAACCCAACACTGGACGCTGCCCAGCAGGACACAGGTGTTGCACCTCTGAACAGCACACCAAAGGAGCCGCAACCACCTCAGCACGACCCCATCGTATCCGATCCGACAATCGACACCGTCCCTGCAGCACTACAGAGTTTGCCAGCACCCTTTGAGTCGTTCGTACTAGGGCTGGATGCTTCCGACAGCCGTACGAAGAACAAACAGTCGGTGTCGCCCTCCAGTTACCCAAGTGACAGCGAGTTCGAGGATCTGGTCAAAGCTGGTTTGAGACCAGAGGGACCCGTGAGAGCCGAAGTGGTGCAGCCGCAGGACGTGAATTGGCCCGAGGGATACCGGGAGGTGGTGAAGCAACTAGAGAGCGTTGGTGAGAAGGGGGACACAAAGGTCTACAAGGTGGTACGCGGACAGAATAAGGCGGATATGTTCGTTGTGAGCCTGGACCTCGACAACGATAGGCTGGTTGGTGTCAAATTCCCGGAACAATGAGCGGCAATGAGTACAGGCGAACGGACAAGCGAGCCTAGCTTCTGTAAGGCACTTGGTGGGATACCAGGCTTGGACCAAGGGTGACGGCTGCGGCGAGTGCCCGGGGTGATCGATCGGCCAACAAAGAACACCCAAACGGTTCCTGTCATCTGGTAAACTGTGGGAGGGAGATAGACCCGCAGTATCCATTTGTGGGAGTCTGCTTACACACAATGCTCATCGAGTGACGCCGGAGGAAAGTTGAAGGATGTTGCGGTTGTGTATCACTATCGGCCTGTGACCGGCCTGTATCATCTATGTCTATTAGCTGTACGTTGGCTTGTGACTGAGCTTCCAAGCTCTATTTCGCCTCTCAAGCTTTCGGCAGAACAAGATGCGTTACGCCAAACTCCTCGCTTCACGTTTCCGAATAATGGCGGCTCAGTAGCCGTGCGCCAAACCGCCGACTGATGTATCATCGAAGGGTGTGGCAAGATATCAGAACCTCGAGATGTCCCGACCAAAGATCCAGTTGATCATCCTAGATGTTGTCAGCAGCGGTCACTAACGTCACCTCATGTCTCTCCGCACTCACCAGTACATCGGTATGAGGATCCTGTTCCTCCAAGAGATGGACTTTGTCAGATACGCTCCTCGCCACATCACCCAAGCAGCCCGGCCGGACAGACTGCCTCCTTTATCAAGCTGCACAATGGCGTTCCATCTCCCAATGTAAGCCATGATACCTTGGTTGGCGAAAGAGAACCCGCGCGTGTTGATGTCACCCTTGTTCAGCTTCTTTGCCAGCCATTTGGCCTTCTGTGAAGCTACCTGAGCCGTAGCTGGATACTGGGTGCCGTCAATGGCCGCGCAGTCGCCAAGTGCAAATACGTCTCTTAGTATGGCTGCTGGCTTATCTTCACGATGGCCGGCTGCATCCAGCTGGACACGCAGAAAGTCGTCCGTGATCACACTGCCAGTTCGTGGATGCTTCTGTACCCGCCAATCTGCCGAGGACTCTGGGCTGGCATTGATGTCGCTTAGCATACGCACACAGCTCGCCGGCGCAACGAACGAAGAGCTGAGTGCCTTCTCGACGAACGGATTGCTCATCAAGCCTGTTGACCATACCACGAATCCACAGCCGACCTCCGACTGCTCGCCATTCTGTAGGCTGAGGGTGTAACCGCTAGCCTTCACATCGTCGTTCAAGCCAGTACCATCGACCTTCGGGAACCCTCGTCTCACTTCTCGTATCTTGTGAGATGTCTTTACCGTTACGCCTTCCTGCGCGAAGTGCTCCAGCGCATAGTCACCAAGCTTCTTGTCGAACATAGGCAGGATCTTATCTGCAACATCGTATACTGTGATCTGGACGTGTTCCATCAATTGTGGGTACAGCTTGGCCATGTCCTCTCGGATGATGTCTCTTAGCTCGCCCGAGAACTCGATGCCAGTGGGACCACCACCCACGATCGCGAAGTTGAGAAGCTGCTTCTTGAGCGCCACTGGTGTTGTGGGAAGTGCTGCGGTTTCAAAGCATGAAAGTAGCTTGTTTCTTATCCTCCTAGCATCTTGTACGTCTTTCAGGAAGTACGCGTTGTCCTTCACGCCAGGGATGCCGAATGTTTGGCTGTAGCTTCCGACACTGACCACCAGCTTGTCGTATGCCATCGAAAAGAGTTCGCCTCTACTGGCCTCCACTCGCAGCTCAAGCGGACGTTCATCCTTCAGCTCTCCCGCCCTCGTGGTAAGCAGGCCCTGATTCGGATCTCGAACTGTCTCCCGGACCATGATCTCTTTCCTGCCGAAGTCCACAGCGTCTGCTCGACCTTGGATGTACTCGTATTTGCTAGACCGTGACCGAACTGGCTCCATCGCTGTCCGGAACTCGAGCGTGCCGACAGATGTAGAAGCCAGCAGTGGCGTGAAGACGAAGTAAGACCGTGGTGAGACCACTACCGTCTGGAACTTCTTGGGGTTCAAACTGCGTGCCAGGTTGTAGCCTGCCTAGAGAGCCCGTGAGTGTAAGCACTGATCTCGAGTGATCGTAACACACAAGGGTACTCACCCATCCCGACCCTAAGACGACGACTCGTTCGCGGTCATTCTTCGCGGCTTCGAGCTGCTTGATTGTGATGCTTCTCCTCTGTCCAGCGAAAACACGGCTAGGAAATGCGACCAGAGGCCGACTAAGAGGATAAAGAGATGCCATGGTAGCAGCAGAAGCATCAAGCAAGGCCAGCAAGGAGCGGCCTAGAGAGAAGAACCTGATTTACTTCTGCTGCGCCAGATAATACAGCGAAACGGCTTACCTTGAACATGTCTATAGGTACTGCTCTGTATCACAGCGTTGAGGCGGAGCGACAGGTGGTTGAGTAGTAACACCGAAGCTGATCGTGAACGACGAGCTACAAATAGCAAGTGCACGTGGGTTGTGGCGTTCGGAAGATGATGCCTTAACGCACCGCTTTTTCGGCATTGATGCAGAAGTCTCACCAAGCGTTGTTCGTTTTCGGAGTCCGTGAGACAGGTGAGTAGTTGTTGTAGTCAGCAGCATGGACGTGGGTGAGATTTGGGCTGATGAGACTGATCTGCAGCGGATGGCTGCTCCGGCCGTTGCACGAGCCGCGCCCATCCCGAAATATCGGAACTCTGAAGTGCTCCTTCTGGTCTTTGCCATACCAAAACTTGGTTCATTCCTTATGCATTATCAACAGTCTATCCTTCTCGCTTTTGGTCCTCCAGGACGCCCTCGCTCAAACGCGCTCCAAGACTTCTTCGCTACTCAAAGCAGGGTGTCTCCAAGCGCGCATCTCACGATCGAGACACCAGCCCTCACCGTATCCGCCGCACCCTTCTCCTCCAGACTCGGGTTCACTTCCACAAGGTCAAGCGCGACAAGACTGCCGGTCTCATGCACGCACTCCGCGATGAAGTCGCCCTCGCGAAGCGTCAAGCCGCCTCTAACAGCCGTGCCTGTACTCGGAGCCCACATCGGGTCCAGCGCATCGATATCGAAGGAGAGATGGATTGGTGTGTCCCTACCGATCCAGCCGAGCGCCATGTCCATGACCTTGCCGATACCGTGACGGTCCACGTCATGCATGCTGAACGCCTTGATGCCGTGCTCGCGCAAGATCTTCTTCTCGCCGCGATCGATATCCCGTAGACCGATGTAGACGAGCTTTGAGGTACTGATCTTTTGGTCGTCCTTGATCCAGCCGAACGGCGCGTCTGGCTTATCCGAGGCGAGGCCCGTGAGGAACGCGACGGGCATGCCGTGGATGTTGCCGCTCTCACTCGTCTCAGGCGTGTTGATATCCGCGTGCGCATCGACCCATATCACTGCCATGTCCCTCCCCAACCGCTCGCGAATAGCTTTTGCTGTGCCTGAAATCGTGCCGATAGCGATCGAGTGGTCTCCACCGAGTGTGAGCACAAATCGGCCTTCTTTCGCGTGCTCGTAGACTTGGCTGCTGAGTTGCTGAGTGACCGCAGAGACTGCGCGCGGCTTCTTCATGTTGCGGTGATCTGGGTCATCTTTCGGCATGAGCTCGTTGTAGGCGTGGACTTGGTTGTCGTAGTGGATCTTGTACTCGAGGTCGTCTTGCAGCTGGCCCACCAGCCCCGATTCTATCAGAGCCATGGGCGCTGCATCGACGCCTGGCTTGCACTACAGTGATTTCAGTACACTATCGCGTTTTGGGGAAGAGTTCAAAGGCGTACCTGGCCACCAGAGAAGCCCACAGCAACGAGGCCCAACTCATTGCCTGACTTGAGGAACTTTGGCTGTATCGTCGGTGCGTCCATCTTGTCTTGATGCTGCAGCGGTCGTTAGCGCACACCAACACGCACTCAGTCTTCGTAGTATCCTCACTTTGCTTATGACTGCTCAGATAGTGACTGATCGTAAGCGTTGCTAAGGAATGCGAATGCTCAATGAATCTCGTGAACAAAGGAACGAAAAGAATCTGCCAACCTTCTGGTCAGCCTACCACCGTTCCCGTCCATCTTACGAGATATGTTGAGGAGTTTCGCCTACAACTGTACTTAGGGACAAGTGTCAGGCTCCTCCTGCACTTAGCGGTATAGGTCCAATCTTGGTGGTGGGGTGGTATTTTTGAACCCCACGTTGTGCGGCTCAAAAGCTGGAATCGGCAATTGATCGGCGAGCCAGAGCAAAGGCACGCAAGCATGTGAAAATATGGACTCGGACAGTGACTCGGATCTGTTGCTACGTGCCTTCTCACCTGGTTCGACAAGCTCCTGGCGCTCTTGTGCGATCACACATACCACGCTTTCAAGTGCAAGCTCAGTTTGAGATTGGTGACTGATCGGCTACTCGAGGAAAAGGCACGCAAGCATGTGAAAGCGACTCCGCTTGAAAGGACCAAGGTGAACTCAAGTTTGGCCATAGGTAGCCTCGTATTCCTACTCCTACATCTTCTGCGCCCTAGTACTCTTCTCAT
Source organism: Neocatenulostroma microsporum (assembly GCA_022814695.1). Classification (NCBI taxonomy): domain Eukaryota; kingdom Fungi; phylum Ascomycota; class Dothideomycetes; order Mycosphaerellales; family Teratosphaeriaceae; genus Neocatenulostroma; species Neocatenulostroma microsporum. Next base: position 6,930 of record JAKLLW010001546.1, read on the forward strand.
AAAACTCCAGCGTACAAGCCGCAAGAAAACAAGGAATCTCCTTCCTCCCCTCCACCCAAAACTCAATCAACCCTTTGATCTCGCCCGCGAAGAGACTCTGTGGTCCGCCACTAACCTTCATCGTCCCGTTCTCGCCATCGAACACTATACTGTTCTCTTCCTCCTCGCCGTTGTTGATGAGGCTGGGATAGAGGATACTGGTAGCTTTGACTCGGCCATTCGGCATGAAATCTAACTTCCAACCAAGGATGGAGCACACAGCCTCGCGGAACTCGAGGGATTTGCTGCCCCAGATCTGTTTTAGACGGGTTGTTTTCTTCTCCATTTGGGTTATCTGGGACTTGTATTCGTCGAGTTGGAGACGTGCGGCGTCTAGGGTGCTGATGGGCACCACTTTCTTGCTGCTTGGGTTGCCTTCAATTTGGGCGAGCAGCGCCGCGTTCTCTTCTTTCAGCGTCTTCAGCGTGCTCATCTTAATAGCTTCCGCTTCCGCTGTTGGGTTGTTGCGCAGCTCCAGTACCCGTGTGCGTGATGTCTCTTTGAGTGAGGTGATCTGGGAGACATTGGCCTTGAGCTCAGCCTCCAAGAGCTGGTTGCGACCTTGAAGCTTGTCGAGGTCGTCTTGGAGGGTGCGTGCTTTCCGTCTCAGCTCTCCAAGTCGTTCGTCTTCCGCCTCATCTTCTTCCCGAGCGCGCTTCTTCGGGGACTGTACCGCAGGTGCTTGCAGTTCAGCCTTCGAGAGCTCTGTCTGGAGTGACTGTAATTCCGAGCGGTACTTCTCGACCAACTCCTCAACTTCGTGGACGCGCTTCATACGCTCTTCATCCACTTGCTCGGGATTGAACTCGGCCTCCTCGGCTTCCACCGTCTTCAGCTGTGCGCGCAGGTACTCTACTTCTTTCACGACAAGGTTCTTCTGTCGCTCAAGGCGTAGACGTGCTTTGCTGTCACCAGCGCCTGCGCTTGTGCCGCCTGCACTACGTAGCTTCTCCAGTTCCGCTTGCAGCTTGGCCCTGTCGTCCTCCAGGCTACGGATGTTCTCGTCCCTGACCGAAAGCTCGGGCTGCACCGACCCAAGCTTGTCCACTAGGCTCAGCCTTTCTAATCGCTCCTGCATGAAGGCCTTCGCCAGCTGCTCAGGCGTCTCGTATCTCAACTCGTCGTTACCGTCCGTCTCATTCTCGAGGTAGCTCGTCCAGCTCTTCTTCTCATCCTCCAGTATGCGCTTCTGCAGTTGCGCCTCACCGAGCTCTCTCCGCAGATCGTCCATCATCCTCACCCGAGCCTCCAGCGACCGTTTCTCCTCTTCCACCACCTCAATGCTCTTCTGCATCTTCCGGTACTGCTTCAGCTCGGTCGCTTGCTCTCGGTTGCCGACTTCCAGCTTCTTGATGTAAGCTACTTGCTCAGAAAGCTCTTTCTTAATCACAGCAAGCGTATCCGAGTCACCAGTCTGCGCTTTCAACCGCAACACCTCGTTCTCTAGCTCGCCAACCTCCGTTTCCTTCTGCACGAGCTTCTGCTGTGTCGTCTGCAGCGCGTTCACCCTGCTCTCAAGATCCTGCTGTATGCCCTCAACCGACCCTTTCAGCGTCGCGTGCTGCTGCTCCAATTCGGAGAAGGCGTGCTTGCTTTGTCTATCCTGGCTCGACAGCTCAGCCTGCACATCCTCCAGCTCCTCCCTCAAAGAACGGTTGTCGTCCTGCAAGCCTCGTATCTTCTTCTCCAGCAGTATCTTCTCGTTCGTCGCTCGATCTTGCGCCTCCTGGTAGTCTCGGGCCAATGCATCTGCTTTGGCCTTGGCGGCATTGCTGGCAGCCTCAGCAGCTTGGGCGCGTTTGAAGTCGGCCTCACTCCTACTCTGCGCATCGCGTACTTCTTGTTGATGTTGTAACACCGTCAACTCGCGTTCCTGCTTGATCGAGTCAAGCTCATATTGCAGTGAGTTGAGTTGGGCGCGAAGGTTCTCATTGTTGATGTCTGCTCGTGAAACATTCGTGGACTGCTTCAACGTCTCGCGCAATGGCTCGCGTACTGGCTGCTGTCGGATGGGAGATAGCTCAGCGCCCGAGAGGAAGTCGTACGTAGGCTGATTCTGATTGCGCGCCATGGCGGCTGCGCTTGAGGCAGAAGTGATAGGGTGAAAGTACTGGCGCCGAAGATCGCAGGTCAAACATCGGCTTCCGGATTAGGCACTAGCGCGGAAACACGAACATGGTGCGGGTTCACATGAAAGAAAGCTCTCGCACAGACACAACAAGTTTTCGGTAGATTGAAGTGCTATTTGATCCATTATTGCATCTCGTTGCGCCGCTATATTCAGTAACACGGTTCTCATCCAGTCGCACCATAAGCCCCATTACTCCGTTCGCCTATCTCCCGCTCTCCGCCTTTGCCGGTAGACAGCTTTCCGAGCACCGTTCAAAGAGCGGTGCGCCTCCGAAGTCCTCTCAGAATAACGCAAGTCCGTTGCGTATACTGAACTGCTGAGCGCACTGCCAAGTACGGTCCACTTCGCTTCTACTCGGTGGATCCCAGTCATCCAGTCACCTCCACGGATGATGCCTCAAGTCTCTCGTCCTTCGCATCATCCTTATGCATCTCTACCGGCCGGCAAATCGACAGGCTCATGCTCGATGAACCTAATGACCTCCTGTGTCCACCCAGCTCCTTCCAACCTAATCTGCATTCTACTCTGCCCATAAAGGCGCGCGGCCTGCAGGTGCTCCTCGTATGCGTCATCACCGAGCACACGACGAAGATTATCAGTAACCATGCTCTCGAACGGTGGTTGCATCCCCTCTACGCCGGCAGCCCGTTCTGCAGCTCGAGCTATGTCACTGCGTTGGCGCATGATGTTGCTGACGTCCTGTACCATAGTCTCTCGCGGGTACTGCTGCATCTCGATATCGTGGCCGGTGCCAACAGCGTCGTCGAGATCCTGATCGTGCACCGCCTCGACGGAAGCAGTGTCCGTGGTCGCAGTAGTGAGCTCGATACCCCGCACAGGCGACGAGCCATCATCGTTCAGACCTGCAGCACGGTGAATGATGCGAAGGACGTACTCTTCACCAAACAAGCGTCCGGCCTCTCGAAGGTAAGCGTCCACGCCGAGGTCACGGCGGACGTCTTCGAGATACCGAAGAAGATGCACCTCCGCCATGGTACCTTCCACTTCCAATTCGTGCTCGTTACCATGACCACGCAGCACCTCGATCCAGTCCTGCTGGCGTTGAAGGTCGTCTTGGTCGTCTTCTCCGTAGCTGATATGCGTCTCTGCCACTGACGCGGCATCGCCACCGGTTCGCTGTCGCTCTTCATAAGCCTCGCGCTGGGCCTGCTGGAGCTGTGCTTGTATCTCAGCTCTCGCTTCACGCTCCAGGAGATCAGTGCCCCAGCGCTCTCTGTACTCTCTCCGGCCTGGCGCGCTGTAATTGAGATCTAGCTACACCTTCGTCAGCATCGTTAATCTCCCCAAGATGAAGTGCAACTCACGTTCAATCTCAGATCCATCCTCCCAGTAAACGTCAACCACGCAATCATCATCACCGAGAACATCGAGTAGCAGCAGCACAACCACGCAGCGATGATAGTCCACGGCTGCCGGTACCAAACAAACTCATTGGACGTAGGCCCAGGCTTCAGAATACCTGGAACAGCCGTTGCAGTCGGTTTATGTTTCGTCTTAGCAGTTGTGGCCGCGGCGTGGGTGCGACTTGGTTCCGAAGTAGGGTAAATTGGATCCTGGGGAGCGATGGGTATAAGGGTCAGTCGATGTCTCACAAAGTTCGGAGCGCTTTCAGATGTCTGGAACGGCCTCCCGGAGGTTCGACGCATCAGATACGTACCGCGCCCAGAATCTCTCCTCCACCTAAGTACGTGGGTACTGGTGAAGTTTCGATAGGTGGTGCCGCTTCGGTAGCTGCGATTGCTTGGTATGGAGCTGGAGTGATGGTGTAGGTGGTAATGTAGCCATCTTGCATAGTGAGTGTGTACGGCTCGACATTCGCAGCTGCGAATGCGATGGACGTGATTTGCGGAATCGCCATGCTCGTCATTGTCGTACCGACAAGCATTGTTGCGATTGGTATTGTTCTTTTGAGCGAGTGACTGGAGGTGTAAGTGCTTCGTCAAACGGCTTCGTTAAGCGAGGTGCAATTAAGCTTAAAGCGCGTGCAGCGGGACTAGTAGAAGTGGAAGGCACGAGGGCTACCTAGGAAGCAACAACCCCAGTACGGTGCAACTTCGGAATTAGGGTGATCTTGAAGCCCACCTTGAGTGAGCCTGCTCAGGATGAGATGCGTATACGTACACAGGTCATGAAGTGCTTAGGTCCTTCAGATCGTTTACCCATGATGCTCATACCACGGCCCGTGTTCACCACCTCCGCACTACGAAGCCTTATCCCACGGCAGCGCAAACGTTCCCACCCAGTCCTCTACTTCCCGCCTCAGCTCAACAATCTCTACGCACTCCTCGCCCTCACCGACATACTCCTTGAAAGCATTCACGCTCTTAGGGTTCTTGCGCCCACTCTTCTCCGCAGCCTCAATAGCCTTGCCGTCCAACATCTTCGTGATGTTCACCGCTCGGTGTACCACATCGGCCACGCGCTTGAAGTCCGAAGGTTGAAGACCGCGGGTCGTCATGGCTGGTGTTCCCATCCGCAATCCACCAGGCTTCATAGCGGATTTGTCGCCGGGGACTGTGTTTTTGTTTGCTGCCACGCCCACAAGCTCCAGGACTCGCTCTACTCGCGCGCCATCGATGTTCTTGTCCTTCAAATCGACTAGGACGAGATGGTTGTCCGTGCCGCCGCTCACAACAGTGTATCCAAGCCCACCGTTACCCTTTTCACCACCAAGCCGCGCCGCAAACGCCTTCGCGTTCTCCAGTACGGTCCGCTGGTACTCTTTGAACTCCGGCTGCTGCGCTTGATGCAATGCCACCGCGAGCGCAGTAATAGTGTGATTGTGCGGCCCACCCTGGTGGCCAGGGAACACCGAGCTGTTGATCGGGTTTTCCAGATTGTACTTCTCCTCCACGCCAGTCTTCTTATCTATCCGTCTCGTGCCTCTGCGGAAGAAGATCATGGCTCCTCTTGGCCCTCGCAAGCTCTTGTGCGTGGTCGTGGTCACCACATCGCTGTACTCGAATGGAGAGGGTATCACGCCGCCGGCTACCAGGCCCGAAATGTGTGCCATGTCGCTCAGCAAGTAGCAGTTGCCAACCTTCTCTGTGATCTTCCGGAAGCGGTCGTAGTCAATGAGTCTGCTGTATGCGCTTGTTCCAGCGATAATGATCCGCGGTCGATACAGCAGCGCTAGCTCCTCCAGCTTCTCATAGTCTATCAAACCCGTCTTCTCGTCCAACCGGTAAGGTAGCGTCTCAAAGTACTTGCTAATTGCCGAAATCTTCTTCGTCGGCGTCTGGTATCCATGCGACAAGTGTCCACCATGTGGCAGATCAAGCCCCATTATCCGGTCATGAGCATTCAGCAGCGCCGAATACGCATATAGGTTGGCGGGCGATCCAGACAGAGGCTGTACATTGACGCCCCACTCCGACTCTTTCAGTCCAAACGTCTCGAGTGCTCGCTGCTGACATAACCGTTCCGCCTCGTCTATGTGCTCGTTGCCGCCGTAGTATCGCGCGCCTGGGTAGCCTTCGGAGTATTTGTTCTGCATTACGCTGCCTAGTGCGTCGAGGACAGCTTGGCTGGTGAAGTTCTCGGAGGGGATCAGGTTGATGAAATGCTTCTGTCTTCGTTTCTCCTGCTCTCATATATCAGACCCTACTTCTTATACAGGCAGGACAACTCTGCTCGAGGATAGGTTTGGGTGGCGTACCTTTCGGATGATCTCGAAGACGGTAGGGTCGGCTTCATCGAGGTGGGAAGAGAGCAGCTATAACGGTAGGTTAGCACATCACGCGGTATGCCCAAGGGCGAGAGACCTACCCACCTTCTGCTGTCCGTCGACGGACATACTGCGAATGGCGGTCCATTGGAGCTGCTGTTTCGCAGGTACAATGGGCCGCTTGCATGCTCGACACGTCAACGAGCTCAATGCCCGTGACGTCGACCTGAAAGACGACATGCTGCTAGCAATGAGTGTGTGGCGCGAAGACATGTATACATTCGGTCACATTGGAAAAGCGGGCAGTCAGTCACGAAAGATTAGATTGTTTCTAAGATGGGTTAGCGTCACTCGCTTAGTACAGCCTTGCGGTCACCAGAAGGTCACATTAATGAGAAGGGAAGAAGTGCTCGAATGGTTTTTTGTGTGGCCCAGCCACTTTTTTTTTGTTTTGTTTTCTATATGTTCATGTCGTTCGTGATGTATCGTACAGCTCATTCAATCATCAACCGGAACGCCTGTCCTTACGCCTTCCCAGTATTGTACAATGAATTGTTCAGAAAGCCTCCCTTTTACTTCAGGTGTGTCGATGAAGCGGGAATGCTGATGAGGAATGCGTAGCGAGTCGTCTAGCCGCTCGTGAAGCCAGAGGTACCTCCAACGAGTCCAAGCGTCAGCCTGTTGGCGATGTCTGAGGCGTACGCACTCGTGGCACCACCGCCGCTCAAGTCGTTGTCCGAGGGGATGGAACCGCTGTTGTAGATCCTGCTGGCCCTGTACATCTGAGCAGCACCGGACATGCCGGCCTGCTTCATGCAGTAAGCCAAAGTATAGCTGCCAAGAGAGTACGTGCCTTGAGCAATCATGTCATTGATAGTTGCAGCAGGGCAGGGGTTCTGGACCTGACCGTGGCCAGTCGAGCCAACAGCAGTGTTACAGCTGGCGCTGCCGGAGTGAGATTGCATCAAGCCGGGGTTGGTGACGGAGTATGTGGTACTCCAGACACGTACACAGCCCCTAGACTCTTGCATGACAGTAGCGAGGATCCATCGCGGGTCCAAGCCGGCTTTTGCGGCTGCGCTGTGGATGGC
>JAKLLW010001547.1:0-13873 GCA_022814695.1 Neocatenulostroma microsporum
GAAGATACGAACTTCACGAAATCGGTGATTAATATTGCGGGAGAGTACTCGACGAGCCATGGGAAGAGTATGGAGCCGAAGGTTACGCGGTTGAAGGAGAGCTCGAATACCGACCAGGAGGGTTTGAGTGTTGAGCTTGGAGGGTTGAAGTACCAGGATCATGCGCAGAAGGCTGTGGTGGAGCTGCATTGCGATAGCGAGTTGACTGGGAATGAAGGCTTTGAGGAGGAGGAGAAGATGCTGGATGTGAGGAGCTATGGCAGCATGGGCAAGCGAGCAGACAGCGACGATGATGATGAGGACGATGACGGACCGGAGCTACCCGATTTGGACAAGGGAAAGAGCTTGCAATTCGTCTCTTACAAGATCGAAGGCTCGGACGAAGTCAAGGTGTTGCGCTTGACGTGGAAGACCAGGTATGCCTGCGAGAATGCCGCAGATGCTCCGAAAGAGCCCTCTAAGGGGGAAAAGAAGAGCACCGGCTGGGGTTTCTTCACCTGGTTCATTATCGTGGTATTCCTGCTCGCGGCGGCGTACATTATCTTCGGATCGTGGCTGAACTACAACCGGTATGGCGCAAGAGGATGGGATCTGGTACCACATGGAGATACCGTAAGGGATGTGCCGTACATCGTCAAGGAATGGGCGGGCAATATGGTCGAGAAGATGAAGGGTGGTGGGAGTAGGGGTGGGTATAGCGCTGTATAGATAACTTGTTGTAAGATGCGGGGATGGTGTTTGGTATGTACAGGTGTATGGCGTGGTCTTTGGATACGTTGCTGATGTGTGTTGCAGTAGATGTGTACTTTAGCGATGTCTTCTTGTACTACCCTTCGCGTCTGCGCAACGAGCGTATCAAGCACCTCTCGGACGACAGTCGCCGTCCTTCTGCCTTCTGCTCACTTACATCTTTCCGAGCCGGGCTCGATGCTCTCCTACAGGCCTACTCTCTCTATGCTAAGCGGCAAACGGCCGCTAATTACCGGCCCATCACGTCGTTCTGGGTCTGTCTTTGGGATAGATGACGTCAATTTCACATGCCATTTCGCTAGCAACAGAAAGCGCTAAGCTCCGCTTTCTACCTACTTACTACATCCAGCAAACAAGACTTTGTCAAGTTTTTCGCTCACTCGCTCGTGTTGCGCGCACCGCGCAGATCTCTGTCGCACCCCAGTTGCCGCTTTCTTGGTCACACCTTCGACATTCGCGTGAGTGACAGAGCGGTGCACATGCAAACTTGTATGATGAATACTGATAGCATCGAGCAGCACCATGGCGGCGAGCACTGCATCTCCAACTCCGCCGACCGACACTCATCTTCCATCTGCCGCCACCGCGTGCGCCAAGGTCTTCGCCATCCCAGAGCTCCTCGAGCACATCCTCAGCTTTCTGCCGTTCAAGGATCTCCTGCCCTCCCAGCGTGCCAGCAAGGCCTTCGAGGACACGGTTCAGACTTCAGTTAAGCTACGCCAGAAGCTTCACCTCATCGCAATGGACAAGAGTTCATCGATTGCCTGCATTCCAATCGGCGCGCCTGGATTCGAGGTCAGCTACACCCCGCATGCCGACTGCAATGGAATTCTAGCGAAGAGCATCGAGTTCTTCCTCGAGAGCGATCCCGAAACCGCGCCTCAGATCGATGGCGTACCGTTGGGTGCAATGTTCTTCGCGCAGCTGCAGGTGCCTCGGGCATCGTGGAGGGCAATGTACGTTACGCAGCCGCCGGTGCGCAAGGTAGGGGCGTGGATGAACGCGTACCAAGACGTGAGTGGCCGTGTATGCTCTTGCGCTAGTTGTGATAAGGAGGACTTGGTGAATGAGACGGGCGTCACGCTTGGCGATATGGCGGATCTTGCGTACCGTGGTATGAAGAAGCATCGAGCTAGAGGGAGTGAGTGGTACTTTCACATCCCGCTTTCGGAGGAGAATCTTGTGAATTGAGCGCACGCTCGAATGCGCGGGAATGAGACACAAGGGCGCGAAAGGTGCAGTACGAGCGGCAGCAGCAGAAGAGGCGGAGTAGCGCTTTCCAGAGGATACTTTGCTGCTATTGCTCTGCATAGCTCCTCCGGCAGCAGGTCGGATCAGCGAACGACTGTTTGTCGCTAGTGGAAAACAGGCTGAAGGCGAGGAAACGGTGATTGAGGCATCTCTTCGCAGTAGTAGCGAGCTCAGCGACAGACTAGAAGCTTGCGCTCGTTCAATAACAACCGTCTACGATGTGTTTCCGCATTAAGGAGCATGCCACTGTGCACCTGAGCGATCCCGTTGCGCCGGTGCATGCGAATACCCGAGTCATGCACGTTTCCTCCTAACCCAGCATACATCATATGGTCCACCGTTTAGCCATGCACAGCACGCCGAGGAAGCGGTCATGTTTTTCGATCGTTCCACGGTTCCATCACACGGTGCTAGGTCTGACCGTCTTCCGTTATCATTGCGATCATTGCTATCTCTCATACATCTGTCTAACGCACCCCACGAATCTTCCACGCATCTCTCTCCTGCACCCACAGGTCTTCAATATGCTTCTCCTCAAGCCGACAGCGCTGTTGTCAATTTTGTACACACCCTGCGGGCTCGCCGGGGGTGCGCATATCATTTTCTACCGCTACAACAAAGAGTACTGCCCAGCAGATGGTGCCATAGAGCCAGATCACAAGCTCCATAACGACCACTGCAAGGGTATGTTGCAGCCCGTTTGAACAGATGCCCGGCTGTGAGACAGCGTGCTCTCGCCTTCATTACGCTAACACATCTCTGGCCTACAGACTTGAGCAATGACGAGCCCTTCGGATGGTGGCAATTTACTTATTACCAAATGCGGGATAGCGACCTGCCTGAGGATAAAGGACGCTGTGTCGTAACAGTGTACTCGGAGCCGCACTGCCAGGGAGTCGAGAGCAAGATCGATATGTATGACAAGTAAGTCATTACGACAGCACAAGTCGTAGTGTCGCGCTCTACTGATGGACTGATTAGTGCTGCGAATTGTTGGGCTAACGGAGACGCCGAGAATGCTTGGGGTGGCAGAAGCGTTAGCTTGACTTGTAATGAACATATCGGCCATCCGGACTGAGAGTGATGAGCATCCTAGGCTGGGATGCGTATTGGATCTCCAGGAGCTATGCCGCGCCTCCGCATATCCGCATATCCATAACTCCACATCCAGTCATCTCTTTAGGTTCTCCATCGCTGCGTCTGCCCGCGGAGGTGAACTTCGGGAAACGTGGCATCGGAAGGTCTTCTGATCATCCCTCTTCCGCTTTACCAGACGTGGTTTCCGCATCCGGCGGGGCCTGTCGGTGTTTCAAGACACCGACGTGAATGAATAAAATAAGTAGTGATACCGTCTGAGGCCTTTACGACCCTGTTAGTACAACCTGACCAAGACTAGACGGAACACATCTTCACTTACCGCTATCACCCGCTGGCCGGTTTCACTGCATACCCACTTCACTACCGCCGACATTTTCTTCTCGCCGTCCTTGACCGGCTTCAACTCAACATATCGGTCGAGATGACTCGCAATCCACTCGGAGGTGAGGTACGGAGTCACCGCGTGGAGACTCTCCAGCGGCCTCCGTAGGATAGGTGTTTTCCCTTTGGCACTAGCCATCTCCGAAAAAGGAAGGAGCGCAGGGCAGGTTGGCCCTTCCTGCCGGAGTCGCGGATGGGGTGGTGGGAGTCGTCTCCGTCGTGGTATCGGTAGGTGTTGGCGAGGGTGACGGGCCTAGTGGTGACGGTGTAGTGCTGACAATGATGACGTCCAGTGAGCTCAATGGTATGGTCCAAATGGTTTGGTATGGTCACCGGTCGGTATTGGTCGGTGGTGGTATGGGGTCCGCCATTATTGGTATGGTATGGTCTAGAGGCTGGGGTCACCGTCGGTGACCAATAAGCCTAAAGGGGTAAGCACAGCGCCATACAAACGGTCGCTACCGCCGCGTCGAGGACGAAGAGAGCACGGCGACGGCGGCGGTGCAGATCTACCAGGCTGCTACGTAGCTCCGCTACACGCTATTCAGCATAGGCAACTTTCTATCCTTCGAACCTTGACGACAGCCCCGAAATAGGTCTTGGCAACGACCTCGCCGTCGCTGCCCGATTGGGAAGCGGTGACCCGTGGTCATATTGGTATAGAGGTCGCTGTTATTGGTACGGTATGGTATAGACCCTAGACCATACCATACCATACCAATGAACTCACTGATGACGTCGGTTGAAGAGACAGCAGCGGTAAACAGGGCGAAGACCGTCGAAAGTACGGAGATGATGTTCGCCATGGTGTAGGTGTTGCGGCGGTGGTGTCTTCTTGTTCTAATGGTGTCTTCTTGTCCTGATGGTGTCTTCTTGTTCTGATGGTGTTCTCTTGTTTTGGTGGTGTTCTCTTCTTGTTGTTGCAGTATCATGTCAGGTAAAAGAAGCAAGGAGAGAATCTGAAGAGGTAGCGACGCACGGGCATCCACTTGGCCTCGCGAGGCAGGAGCAAACAAGGCAGGAGCGAAGCTGCATCGCTTAGCCGCGCGCGCTTCTCCCAGCCTGAAGGTGGCTAAGAAGCGCGGGAGTATAAGTGTCGAAGACATAGACATGTCCGGCCTAAGCCTTAATTAGACCACAACATGACGCAGAACGGTCTCAGTCTATACAAAAGGTCGTTTTCGAGATAGGAAGGAGCGCAGGGCAGATTGGCGGCCGGGAAGGCGCGAGCCAGACCCTAGTCGAGGTGGCTGTGAGCTCGGAAATCCACAGAGAAGTCCAGACGGGAATCGGGGTGACTGTGAGCTTCGAAGTCAGGAGAAAGTCAAGGTAGAGCATTGACACTCAAGCCGAGGGAGCAAGGAGCAACGTGTGGTGGGAAGTCAGGTGAACTTACGCTGTCACATTATTTGCCACACAACGAGCCGTATGGGTAGCGCGGCGGGCACACGACCTCATCGTTGTTGTCGGTGATACAGAAGGAGCCATGGAGAGTTCGAGCCGGCATGATTGTGAACTCCCTGGTGAGTAGGAAGTTACCGGAACCTCACAGCGATCGCCGGCCGCCTTCAGCCCAGTGAAGGCGAAACACAATGTCACCATCAGCAACAAGAAATTCGGGAGGAGAGCTCCAAACCCCCAATGGGAAGTCTGGCTTGTTCCATCTGATTCATGCGTCACCGCCGAATCCGCTCGACGCACGCTGTCTGCATGGTCCTCTTCGACTGCCGGCGGGTCTTCGATGCGAGGGAGGACTCACGTGGTTCACCCGTCTCCGTGCGGCCGCGCCTAGGTCAGACATTCCATACTATAAGCCACAGTGCATGTTCTGCGCGATATTCAGACTTGACTGCAACGGCGGCATTTTCTGGAGCAACTGCGCGCTATACCATCAGCTGTGCGTCTACAAGACGTGCGAATCTCTCAGCAAGCACGTTCTGCCCACAGAGTCCGTGCGTCACACCGGCATCGTCGGGGAGGAAGTTGGAGGGTCAGCGGCCGTATTGTTAACGGAGTGCGGTCACCGGTGGCACAAACAGTGAGCGGTAGGCAGGGTTGGTTGTCTTGACGGTGGAGGCGGGCTGGTTGAAGCAGCCGGCAGCAGTCTGCATCTGCCAGTCTGTTGGCAGTCTAATGTCGACGGTGGCGTCACCCATATGGTATTGGGTGAGAGCCATGTGGCATTGGAGGTCGACCAGGGTTGTTGGTACCGTCGAGCGATGCGGTGGTGTGTGGAGCTGGGCAGGAGGTAGGGCGATCAGAACCTTCTTGCGTATACAGCTCAGGTCGAACAGCTGGGCGTCCGTTGGTGGCTCGTGAAGGCGGACGAAGACTGTGACGGGTATCTCGTTCAGAGCCATCTGCTGGAAAGAGACATGCTGGTGGAAGATGTCTGGTAGGGCCATGTCGAATAGGTCGGTGCGGATGGTGGCTGGTCAGATGCTGCGTATAATCTGCGACTAGATGTGGTACGGCATGGCAGTAAGGCGTGCAATGGCCTAACAACGTGTGGCGGTCTCGGACGACATGATTGAATGATTTCCAGTGGGATTGAATCGACGCTGGCGAAGAAGGTAGATGTTGTAGGTGGTATAGGCGCGTCGAGTGGAAGAGCCTACTCTGACAGTGGTATGTATCAGTAGGGCATATAGCAACTGATGAATGCGACACTGGTCATTGGGAACTCGGTAGAGAGTGAGCATCGAGAAAGAGCATGAGAAGGCCAAGGCCGTGTTCTTCTCCCATCGGTGAAAGAACCTCATGCGATGGTCGTGCGGTTTGATATGCGATGGCACTCCATGAGAGGTGGAGAAGCGATACTGTGAAAGTCAGGCACGGCCAACCTGGCCCAATCTGAAACGCTGAACGCAGATCAGACCGACGGTTGATGCAGAGCTCGAAAGTTGAATCTCATGATCTCCATTGCTCGTAAAGTTGCCCAGAGGCCGCTTGAACGCTCCACATACAGACCGCACTTCTCGAGATGCTCAATCGCCCTCATGGGTTACAGCCATATCCAGTACTTCAGCCCGTGCTCTGCCCTTCGTCTGTGAACTTATAAACTCCGACAGGGTCTTAAAGCTTCCAGGCTCTACGAAGCCTACACACTCCCATTCCTCACCGAGTACGTCTTGGCTTTCCACCTGCTCGACATAGGCCAAGATCTTGTCTTTCACTGTGCCCTTCATCGCTTCCTCGCCATCTCCGTCTCCTTTTGGTGACATTTTGACGCTCTGCTTGAGTATGCTCGTCGGGCACGTGATTCTCAACCGCATCCTCGCTCTCGCTACCGGAATAGGTTGATGCGCAATGAGAGCTTTCATCGCCTCCAGCGCCTGACTCTTCGCACTCTTACTCGTCGTTACACCCGTCCACTTCGCCTTAGGCTTCTCGTTTACCTCTCCCTCCTCGGCGGGCTTTCCTGATCCAGAATCCTCAGTTGCAGTACTCTGCTCGCGACTCTTGCTCCTATCCTTCTCGCCCTCTCCAGCACCCTTCCCAGCCTGTCTGCCTGCATGCCCGCCTTTACTTGATAACTGATCCAGCGCCTTCTCAATCATGCCCGTGGTGTAGACGCGCTTACTCTTCGGATCCACCAATCTGCCCGCCACAATCTCAATGACTTCCTTGTGCACTCTCTCCAATTCCTGCCCTCTCTCCTTCTCGCCCACCTGGATGTCGCCTTTGGTCAATATCATCTGGATAACCTCGTCACGGGATTTCCCTGGAAACGCCTTCTTCAGATCATCGTTCGGTGCAACCTGACCTTTGCTGACGTTGAGAAAGACATTCGGAATTTGCAGGACATCGTCGAGGTTCGTCTCATTGCCGGCGCGGAAGCTCTGCACCGTGTTCTTGTAGCATGCCACTTCGAACTTCTTCTTGCCGACTTTCATTCGCACGATGGAGACGTTGGTCAACCTGATCTGGTTGGACGGCTGGTTGATCTGGGCGGAAGGCATCTTGTCGTTGTCTCCGGATCTGCGACTTGTCTTGCGGTGGTGTAGGAAGACGCTCGAGGGCTCAAGGCTGAATGTTTATCTGGAGAAGATATGACGCTTATCGCCGCCAAGAGATCTCTTGTGAGTCAGCAGCTCCAAGCGAGGCCTCGGCAAAATCCTTTTCTGGCAAGTTCAACCCTACCTCACGAGTTAGGCTCTCGGAGAGTTGCGGCCTGAGGCACGAAGGCCGTCAGACTCTCCGAGAGCCTGAAACCATATGGTCGATTCTTCCCCTCTAAACAGCCTATCTCCAACACTCTTTTTTCGACTAACCACTCGCAACTTTCCCGAATACACAAAATTTTGGGCATAGGCACATACTTTACTATACGGAGAAGATGTCTATGCCCAAAATTTTGTGTATTCGGGAAAGTTGCGAGTGGTTAGTCGAAAAGAGTGTTAGAGAAATAGCCTCTCGCCCAAAATACGACGAAGACGAAAACACACTTTACGGCGCGCGACTAACTGCTCGGTGGTCACTTTTGGCGGGTTTCTATACCTTAAAAACACATTGCGCACTATAAGAAGCAGCTGCCTCTAAAAAAAAATCCGTCTCAAATCTTTGCGGTTGTTGTAGTATCTCGCGACAAAGAGGTCGACTAGACGGTCAAAGTGGCCATTTGGAACTATATGGTTTCAGGCCGCTCAGGCGCTTCGCAGAGTTGGTGGTCGGCTTGGCACTCGGTATACCTAATACAGTAATCCGTTTCTCTATGACTCGTGTTCACTCCTCACTCTCTCACAACTCTGCGGAGCGCCTGATTTATGAGGTAGGTTCAACCTCACTTCACGGCACGACTCCCTCCTCAAGTCACGCACAACGCATCGATGAAGGTGGGATGTATCGGAACCAGCATCGCAGAGCCGTCAACCGTCCTAGCCATAATTGAGAAAGGGCCACGCACACGGCGAGAGGCCAAATCACCAAGAGCTGCAGCTATGCGAGGAACCGCTCATCCATAGAGTGATATGCCTAGCCCTTGAGGTAGAGTTGCTTCAGAGATGCGCATAATGACATGATACTGCATCCGTAGACGTCTGAAGACCACCAGCGAACCATCGAGTCAGATGTGAGAAGTCACGGTGGACATTCTCTCCGTACAGTAACCACGGTACAGTACCAAACCGCAAGAAACACCCTCACAACCCAACGTCCTTTCTCAACCCATGGGACACTCCCCAAGCCCCAAGCTAGCTGCTTCCCCAGCCACTCTATTAAAGTTGCTATAAACAGCTCAGGGAAACAACCTCACCTCACAACACCACTCCTTCCTATTGTGAAGACAATAGGCTCCACTGTCTACAATGTCTTCAATGTACCGGATTACATTTCACAATACGCACAATAGGTATCTGTCTTTCGTACTCGATTCCTCGTCTTGACATCTTCCAGATCGTACACACTCTTCTCAGTACTATCGCACACAGCTTTTGAGAGCACATACTACTGAGCAGCACCAGCAGTATAAACTACACATACGCGCATCGCATCTGCAGCAGGACTGCAAGACGCGCATCTCGAAGCATACCAGACGAGCCAGCACACACATAGCTTTGCGACACAGACAAGATGGCTCTCGCCCTACCACCGAAGAGCAATCGCGCTCACCCGACACCCACGCAACCGCTAGCCGCGAACGCTGGCTTTGAGGATCCCAGCGGCGACATGTTCGACCTGCCCAACGAGCCAGCAGTCAGTGGCGACACCGTGTCACAGTCTCCCACCGCCGCTATGTTCGAGGATACCGACGACGACGACTTCTTCGACTTATTCAATGAGAAGGCGGATAGCACCAGCGAGTTTCTCAACTTGTGCAATGAGACGGCGGGTACTAGCGGCTTGACGGTAAAGCCGGCTGCCGCTCTGCCATCGACACCGTGTCCAGCTTTTCGCTCTTCGGCACCGTCTCCTGAAGACAAGCAGACACCTAGCAGCACACCCGTCCTCGCTTTGCCGCCAAAGACGTCACTCACTCCTTCGCCACCGTCTTCTCAGGAGAGGCCGAAGCCTAGCAGCTCACCACCACTTGCGCTGCCGCCAAAGACGTCACTCGCTACACCACCGCCTTCGTCACAAGAGAGATCAAACCCTAGCAGCTCACCGGCTCGCACTCCGCCGTCGAAGTCTGGGCTCGCCTTACCACCTCCATCATCGCAGAGGAAGTCAATGCCAATCTTCAGTAAGAGCATGCCGGATCAGACTGAGCAAGCCGGCAATGCCGGAGTCCACACGGAAGTGGATGTTGCGTCGTCTCAGCAGAAGCCAAACCTGTTCTGCGCTAGCGGCAAGCTGGAGCAGATCGAGCACAACGACAATGCTGCGCTTAACACAGCAGGGTTTGCTCCGGGCAAGATTAAGACGGAGAAGAAAATGGAGAGATTCAGACAAGAGCGCGCCACCAAGTCTGCGTCTACGTCACCCTCAGATGAAGGCTCGAGCCCTAAGAAGCAGCGCACACCTGTCATCCATCCCTGGCAGTTTCGCTGTCGTTACTGCACTACCTCCTTCGCGCACGTGGACCAACTCAAGGTCCAAGGAGAAAACAAGAGAGGTCACGCAAAGATCTTCAGCACAGAGCAAGCACTGAAGAACCATATGGTCATCGAGCACCAGCTCATACCGCCTGGCACGCCTGTGGTAGCAGAGTGCAAGCTCTGCGGCGAGAAGTTCATCAACAAGTCCAGAGAGAAGGGGCATTCTCCTGGATTCAGGGACTGCAATGACTACAAGCAAAGCAACCTCGAGAAGTGGGCGAAGGCGGTGCCGCCGAGGACGGTGCAGGAGATGGCTGACACCTGGGGTTTGAGGGAGCATGGTGACCCGAGTGAGGATGTGAGGAGGCCGAATCCTGAGTTCACGGGTACGCCGCCGAAGCGGAGAGCGGTGTTTAAGATGACGCCGGCGGCAAGCCATGCACCTGCCGGAGAACAGCAGACTCAGTCGACGACCGGTGTCTGCGAGCACTTCGCGGATGGCTTTCCGTTTTTTGATTGCCATAAGCGACAGTGCGGACATGACTGTTGCCGTGCGAGTTCGTCAGTCGAGCAATCGTCATCATCGGCTACCGCTGCCGCAATGCTGCCTACGCCTCCAGGTTCGACAGGCAAGCGCAAGCGCTTCGACAGCGCGAGTGTGAAGGATGTCATTGACCTTACCAGCGACAACGAGAGCCCTTCGCCAACGCCTAAGCACAAGAAGTCAGTGCATATCACCAATGAGCACGAGTTGGCGTTGCTTCTGGCGGGCCACAATGATAACCCACCGACCGCAGCCACGACGATGTCGGCGAATGGGGATGTGATGGCGCAGGCGAACGAGACCGCAGTCAAGGACCATCAAACAACGACCGCAGGCCCAGTGGTGCAAGGGCAACAGACTCCGAGTATGCAAGACGATGACGAGCCTCAGCGTATAGCAGCCATACGTCGTGCAGAGCAGCGCTTACTCCAGCAGCAAGCGGCCGTGCACATCCGGGCGCTCAGCACGCAACACGGCGGTTTCGCGAGCATCCCTATGGAAGTCCTTCGCACGCTGCCAGTGCCATTCCAACACTTTTATAAACAGGCGATGCAAAGCATGATCCAAAAGTTCAGCAGGCACTACGGCGGTCTCTCGAACGTCCCTGAGCAAGTCGTCAGCACGCTGCCAGTGCGGGTTCAACAAATAATCAGACATGCGGTGCAACGCAGCAGGGACGGAGTCACTGGCCACCAAGCACCAATGGCAGGCGCGGCAACACAAGCACAAGAGCCTATGGAGGCGCACGCAGCTCCGACGCAAGCACCTCGACATGAGATGCAGGGCAACCAGACCGGGTCTACTGGCCAGCAGTCACCCACCCCAGTACCAGGAGTTCAACCACACTTGATGGAGCGCTTTAGAGCTCAACAACAGCAGATACGCCAACAGCAGCTACGCCAACAGCAGCAGATGCGCCAACAACAGCAGTTACGCCAACAGCAGGCAGCTCTACAAACCGCACGCCAAGCCCCGATGCAGTTCAACGGCACCGGGCCCGTCGGCCACCAAGCACCGCTCCCGGCTCCGTCCATGCAAACCCCAGGGTCAGCGGAGCTCAGACCTCCACCACGTGAGCTAGGCCTGACAATGATGCACCAGAGGTTTCTGCGGACAGGGCCAGAGAGTCTCGCAGCTCAGGAGGCTGTGACACTTCAACATCAACAGGCTGTGCAGGCGGAGATTCTGAGGATAGCCCAGCTTCAAATGAATGCGCAGTTCGCATCCGACGATGATCAGGGATTTCAGTTGCAGCAGCATATTGTGCTTTTGCGGGTGCAGCTCCGTAGTGTAGAGCAGCAGTTACACCTACTACGGCAGGAGCGAGCGCAGCATGACATGCAGCAACAAGGCTTACAGGGGCAAGCCGCGATGCAGCAACAAGGCTTACAGGAGCAAGCCGCAATGCAGCAACAAGGCTTGCAGGAGCAAGGTGTACAGCAGAGACGGGAGGGATACATACCTTACGCAGTGCAGGGTTTTAGATTATAGATAGAGAGGTTATAGCATAGATACCAAACACTTGTGATCGCAACGTTCTTCCTCTATCAGACCTCTGTTCTACAAGCTCGTGACACCTAACGTCTAGATGTCTGAACGCAGCATGAGGAGGTCTCGGCGACGTGGGAAAGCGGCTGTGTAGCGGCGTAGAGCTAGGAGGTATGAGTTGCTGTGCAAGCACTTCACTCCAAGGCTCGAGGACATGGGAGCTTGCCGTCCTTCTCTTTGGCCCTGAGCCGCATTGGAGCTGTTGTATGGACCGGGAGGCGCTTTGCGGTTATGGGAGCTCTCGGACATACTCAACTGTGTGCTACCAAGCTCTCCAAAAGACTTGCGGTGAACACGCGGCAGTATGGACCGCTGGGAGGTCGAGAAGCACACGCGACTATAAGGTGAGAAAGCGGCAACGTCACCTGTCAACGGCCCTTGCTCGGGGCAGATTGAGAACTCGAGAAGAACGAGATTCGTGCATTGTACCTTACCTTGGATGCAGCAAGACTGTGTAGCTATCTCCACCATGACCTCTGGGTATCATTAGAATCTTAAGGACGCCCAACGCCAGTCGCCAATATCGTCCGATGGAGACATTCAGAAGATCTGGCTGTCGTCGAGAGGATCGACCTCCAATTCTTGCGCGAGCGGCCGCCGTTTCTCTCGGAAGGTGTCATCGAGATGCACGCTCTCGTTGCCGTCATCATCCGCTGCATTTGCTTCGAGATCCACCATCTCCGTATAAGACTGTTCGCTTGGAGGTAATGGCTTCCGTCCGGATAGCACATCAAGCAGTGAGTCCTCGCTTGTACCCTCTTCGTAGACTTCGGCTCCAGGTTGAGCTGCGATCGTGTCTTCTGGCCGTCCTTCTGGGTATAGTATCCGGAAGCTTGATCTCGTTGTCGCAAGAATGGCCATCTTAGCTCCAGTCGGACTTTGAAGCCACGACAGTATTGCTGTGCCTGGAAGAGATGCCGCTACCGGTACAGGTGGAGTGGCGGCAAGGACATCGAACAAGTAAGCGATGCCCTCGCCGCAGTCCAGCATCAACACCTCTGGCTGAGTGGGATGCCAGTGTATCTTCCGCACATTGCTGTGCTGTATGACTACCGCATGGGCTGCCAGAGTCGCCATGTTCCATACCCATACCTACAGGAGAGGGCGCCAGGGTTAGCGAAGATCTCCGAAAGGCTGGAGGCCGTCACAAAGATCTTAGAGGAGCTTCGGGCGTTACAGTATGCTTACCGTACTCAGCATGCGCTCATCTCGTGTCGCGAGGTAGCTTTGATCGCTACTGAAGCGGACCTCCGCTACTCCAAGCTCGTTCGGCTCGACAGATGGCTTCGGCCTCGACAAAGGAGGTGAGACTGGCTGAGATCCCAGAGAGTACGTCCGGTCTGAGGAAGCTGAGACGGACTCCTGCCATATAGGCGCTTGTTGCTCAGACGAGGTGGTTTGATCGATGGTGGCGGAGTGCTCGACAACGGCTAATAGTGAGAATGTGCGGGTATTGAGGAGGACGATCTTGCCATCGAATCGCGAAAGCGCCACAACGCTTGCGGACCATGTGACAGCTGCCCACGATTCAAATTAGCACGTAGTTCCAAACACCTGATAGGGAACGTCTGGCAGATCGCTTCTCTTGTAGCTCCCACAGCGAGTGATAAGCCTGCAGGGTCTACACTCAGAGAAAGTGGAAAACAGGGAAACATACTGCGAGAACGTTAGCTCAAGGCTTTCTCATATGCTCGGGCTCAAACTTACCATTTAATGCCCAGACCTGCTGTCTCAGTCGGTGTAGATGCTGGGTATGATCGATACAGATGCGCATCCGGTGTATAAAAGTGCACGCTTGTGCACGCTGTCGGCGTGTCCAGTATAG
>JAKLLW010001548.1:0-13855 GCA_022814695.1 Neocatenulostroma microsporum
GTGATGCGAATCCTGCGATACCGCAGGCAAGGCTGAAAGGGTCGACCATGTTGGAGGGCGTGTTTTGTTTGGTGAAGCGGAGGAACTGCTACGCTCCCAGAAAGTTGTACAGCAAGAGAGCAGATGCTGGCGAAATCATCTGCAGCATAAATGTGCCGAACACGGTGGAGAGGCTGCAAGAGTGGTCGGTGTGGATATTAAAACTCAGCCCTCGTATACAGAGCTACTGTAGATCCATGTTACACAACAGCAAGGCAAAGAAGCTGTAACTCCTCAGTTGTATCACACGGTAATCCGCATAACCTCCGCAGTCACTCCAACGGTACGTTGCAGCAGCGGTCCATCCTCCCCTGCGATCTCTCGATCATGCCTCCGTACAGCCAATGTCATTGCAGTGATAAGAGGATAGCGTCCACACTGCATACACAAGGCCCACAGCCTGATGCTTCGCCTCTTTCTCCATGCCAAGCTCTCAGACCGGTGAGGCATGAAGCAGCGTGATCGGTGTGTGCCGTCGATAAGCACACTACCGCAATCGCAAACAACACTCCAGCAAATGTAGGGCAGGAAACACTCGTCGAGGCAGTGCTAATCAGTAGTCAATACAAGGTGGAGACAGCTCCCAGCTCCCAGCTAATGTGCGGAGGAGGCACAGAGTGGGGTTGGTCGGAGACTGCCGTCGCAGCTCAGCCTTGAGCCCTCGAAGCGAGATCCGGCCCCAGTCAAGATGGCGAATCGCTACGTGATAAGAGGCAATGGTTCGGAAGAACTGAGAGATTGTGAAAGGCCGCATGAGTCTTTGCTTCCTTCCGCCGGAGGCGTGATGACGGGCATACACCACACTCTGGAGTCATGCCTCGTGCTTAACGACATTTATTACGAAGTACTCCTCAAACAAGCCCACGACCAGTTCTGTCCTGGTGTATTCCTCCTCCCTCTCCTACACTTTCTTCAAACACTCATGCAAAGTCACAAAGTTCTCTTTCGTCTCCGGGAGATCTACATTTGTAGCGACAAACGACAAACCACGGCTTAGATGGGGCAATATCCAGAACAAAAGCCGGAGACTGAAGAAGCGCAATTTTTCGGAAGCATCACCGAGCTTCATGTCCGAAAGAATACCATACACGCTCGTTGAAGAGGCGGTATGGCACCATAGACCCTCGTGCAAGAAATAAGCGCTGTTGCATTATTCGTTGATAACCAGGTCCGTGAAGAAGCGGTGATCCCCCATCACTCCTCAAGCAGTCCCACAACCAGCTCCGGTATCCGCTGCACACCCTCTTTGTTGATTGCAGACACTGGTACAGCGCTCAATCGTGTACGCCAGGCATTCTTCTTCTTCCGGCTCACCGAAAACGCTTCCGCAGAGGCATCCTCTTCCGCAAAGGCACCCTCTTCCGCAAAGGCACCCTCTCCGGCAGGCACATCTTCCGCAGGGATGTCGATCGTAGGAGCATTGCATGGGTGTTCCTCCTCCCCAGCCTGTACCCGTGACAGGTACTGCTGTAGCGCCGAGAAGTTCTCTTGCGTCTCCGGAAGATCGGCCTTGGTAGCTACGACGAACCACGGCTTCGAGCTGATCGGTGGTAAAGATAAGGGTGGCAACTTGCGGCCGACCGGTGGGTCAAGCACGAGATCTTCTTCCTCTTCGTCTCCGCTCCCTCTTGTTGACCGTGTCGATGAAGATGGTTCCTCCGGGTCCATACCTGGCGATATCGAGCTCGCATACGGCTTAAACCCCACCAACCCATCTTCCGACGGTTGCGGCCCCTCGGTCTCAGCGTTTAGTTCCCGTTCGCGCAGGTTCTCGTACTCTCCTACTTCTTTCCACAGAGCCTTCAACGCTTGGACGGCGTCGCCGGCACTGAGATCGATGACAAAAGCCAACACGGCTGCGCGCTCGATATGCCGAAGGAAGCCGAGCCCGAGTCCGCGGTCGAGGTGTGCGTCCTCTATTAGGCCTGGGATGTCGGCTATCGTGAAGTTTGTGCGGCGTTCGCGGCGACGACCGGAAGTGTCTAGACTCGGGCGACCGGTGTGATTGTCGAGAACGACTGTACCCACGTTTGGCGCTAAAGTGGTGAAAGCCCAGGAGCCGACTCTCGTCCTACTTCTCGTGAGGGCGCGGAGTAAAGTGCTCTTGCCTGCGTTAGGTAAACCCACTAGCCCGACATCCGCTAGCAACTTGAGCTCGAGCTGCAGATGTATCCTCGTCCCTTCCTCGCCTTTGGTAGCGTATTTGGGCTTATGAATAGATTTAGTGACGAAGTGGGGGTTTCCTAGCCCGCCCATGGCGCCTGCTGCTAGTAATAAGGGATGCTCCATTGGTTTGTCTAGGTCTAGACGGAGGGGAGCTTCGGGCTGCATAGCCACGAGGTTGCTGCGACGGGGGCGAGGGAGAGCAGGGAAATCGGCGGAAGTGAAGGATTTGGGGAGGGCGCCCGGGTAGAGAAGCCATTTATCTCTCCTCCACTTTGGACTCTGATCGACCGCATCTTCGTCCAGGTTTTCCTCGTCGTCACGGGCGTCAGCACCGTACCCAATCCCTCGTCTGTTTTCACTCTCCTCCTCAGCAAGAGGATCCACCCTCCAAACCTCCCTGACAACCGTCCCCACAGGAACAACTAACAAACAATCCTCTCCCCTACCTCCTCCCCTTAGACTCCCTTGCCCATTCTTGCCTCTCCCGGCTTTCAGTGTTCCTCGACGTGCGATCTTGTGGAGAGAAGTTTCGCCGCGGATTGCTTGGATGTAGACGCTCCCTCCCGTCCCGCCGTCGCCGCCATTGGGAGGGCCGTTGGCGATGTATTTCTCGCGTAGAAAGGAGATGCAGCCATGCCCGCCGGCGCCCGCGGCTATGGTAAGGGCGCAAGAGTCCGTGAAGCTCTGCGAACTGTGGTCGGGTGGGGTGGGATTTAGGTGGTCGAATTGGGAGACATCCACATCCGGTATTGGGTCTTGATGGGACGCTGTCTGAGCAGCGGTGGATTGGTGTCGGATAGGGTATGCGAGCCTCTTTCTAGGCTTGACGTGGCGGACTACATGGCGAATCGCTGGTCGAGTGGCGAATGCGCTATCAAGGCATGGGTAGAGGAATGGTGTTAATGTGCTTGCCAACAGGCTTGAAGCTCTCGTGGTAGTATACATGCTCGAACATATATATACATATATATACCTAGGTCTCCGTCTTCACATGAACGGTCTCCATGCCCGCGGCCAGCTCGCTCCCTCATTGGCGCGCAGAGTAGTCTCACCATCGGCTGTATCCCGCTCCAGCACCACCATCGATGCAAGGAATGAGCTTCCTGCATCCTTCCACTTCACCACGCGAATCCGAAGCTCGTCGACGTGCCGGTGTATCTCTGTGCAGTACAACACGCCCAGTCTTGGTTGCCTTACCGCCGCCCATACGAAAGAAGCAAGCAACGCGATAAGCTCAGAATGTGGATCTAGTAACGTCGCCGCGGTACCTCGGTATGCAAGTACAACGCTCCGGCATGATGATATAGGTAACGACTCCTCACTCCTCACGAGGGTAGTTGTGATTATATAGTAGTTACTTGACTACTTCGCGCCCATCTACCACCGCTCCGACTTCACTTTGAACATATTACTCTGGTAATTACCGAGACGTCCACATCTTCACTTCCGGAGGAGGATCGTGAACCATTCGAAAGGCCACAATAGGACCACAACCTCCAAGCACATCGTGCAGCGCGCTCTTACCCAGGACCCCCTCCACAGACAGAGCGATCGAACAACATGGCTCTCCTCTCGAAAACAGCCTTCAACCCCCTCTTCACCGGCCCGCTCCTTCTCCTCCTTACACAAGCTCCAGAAAGCATCCGCGGCCCAGTCCTGCAATACCTGCAAGACCATGTATCTCAGAACGTCATCGCAGGAGCTATCACCGCTCTCAAGTGGCTCACGGCTTTCGGAGCCTACCGCTGGGCAGCCGACTACCTAGGCGAGCTCGGCCAGAACAATTGGCGATTGAAGTCTGAAGCTCACCGCTACGACTGGCCGAACGAAATCGCCGTAATCACGGGCGGGACAGGAGGCTTCGGTCAACTGATGGCGAAAGG
The DNA here is from genome assembly GCA_022814695.1 of Neocatenulostroma microsporum. Classification (NCBI taxonomy): domain Eukaryota; kingdom Fungi; phylum Ascomycota; class Dothideomycetes; order Mycosphaerellales; family Teratosphaeriaceae; genus Neocatenulostroma; species Neocatenulostroma microsporum. Next base: position 4,089 of record JAKLLW010001548.1, read on the forward strand.
GTTGAGTGAAAAGGGTGTGAAAGTCATTGCGATCGACGTCCGAGACGAAGCGCCGAAGACTATGCAAGGGAATCCGAAGATCGCGTACTACAAATGCGATATCACCGACCCCGAAGCCGTCAAATTCGTGGCCGGATGCGTCAAGAAGGAGCATGGCGACCCATCCATCCTTATAAACAACGCCGGCGTAGCGAACGATGGCCCAATCCTCAAGATGTCTCCCGAAAAGCTTACCGGGATCTTCGGCGTCAATATAATCTCGCACTACTACCTTGTCCAAGCTTTCCTGCCGGCGATGTGCGCTGCCAAAAAGGGCCACATAGTGAGCTTAGCAAGCATGGCGTCTTTTGTAACCCAAGCAGGAATGGTACCCTACTGCAACACCAAAGCCGCCGTCCTCTCCTTCCACGAAGGTCTTGCTCAAGAAACACGCGTCTGGTACGGTGCGCCTGAGATAAAGTTCACTTGCGTACACCCTACCTTCGCTTCCACACCTCTTGTGGCGCCTTTCGAGAAGGAGTTGAAGAAGGGAGGGGCGCAGGTCATAAAGCCGGAGATGGTTACGGATGCTATTGTGAAGCAGATTTTCAGTGGAAGGGGAAGGCAGATTCTGATAGCGCCTGACAACTGGATGATCGCTCCGCTTAGGGGATGGCCGCAGTGGGTACAGCAGGTGATTATGACGGCGACGGATAAGGGCAAGGGGGAGCAGTTGCAGTTGCATTCTGGTGGGGTTGGGGGTGGTGTTGTGGGATGAGTGAGTGGATGCGAGTGGACTTGGAACGAAGAGCCCTTGACAGGATTTGTGTATGGCTGCGTGGGGTTGAGCTTACCATGGTGCGAGAATCGAGATCCTGAGGAACAGACTTCATTACGAGATTCTGCGTCTCATGACTGGTAAAGACGAGCAATCGTCGCAGCTCTGCATGTCGCAGGTTATAGATTGGCCGATGTGAGCACGACTATGGTTGCACCGGTCGTTTGGCGACGAGGGGGCACCGCGGAATCTCGATGTACCTTACCTTGGGCATGCTTGAGGGAATTTTCGGAGAGGTGTTACAGCCGCGTAGACGGTAGGAGGCAGAATTTTCGGGCGTTTCTGTCGAAGTTGGATGATAGAAGACAGAAACAGAAGGATAGTGTAGCCTCGAAATGCCAGAAGCAATTGACCTACAAAACTCACAGTCACAATCTCACCTCTTCTCTGTTTGGAAGCCAGGTTTGTGCTTGGAAAGTGTCGCTACTGCCCAGTGGCCAACCTAAGAAAGTGGTGGGTGGGTGTGAAGCAACTCCCGTATCTATCCTTTTGCTTGCGGTCGTTAAGACATTTAGCATCAACAGTTTGATATGTCCAAACGATGTTCATATCTGTCTCTTGCTGCTCGTCTGACGTGTGCCTCGCTATCGTAGGTCTGATCGTTGCCGTTGATTCCGGCGGGTTATACGTGTCAGTCAATCACCGTATCGTCCATCTTCTGAATCGCTCTTGTCTTGACAATGCTTTCTTGGCAGAGCAATCAAGAGCGATATGGATATCCTTGTTCATGTAGCCTTGCGAACAAGAACATTTTTGTGGGGCACTTCCGCCTGCCAAGGCCGCCACGTCTTTCGCTTCCCACTTCGCGATCCCATCTTCCCTGCTTCGATCTCACCAAGCAACGAGTCGCCCGAAGTGATCGTATCCTTTCCTTGTACTGCGCCCTCATCAAAACTGTTTTACAGAGCCTCACGAAAAGCAAGAGGACCACGGAAATACAACAGTCGCGGCACAGCAACCTTATCTCCTCTGGCCCCATCACCCTCACGCGCGCTTAGCTGAGCTCAGCCTGCTGCGCCTTGGGCGCCTGTCAGCGCCAATTTTCCAACTTTAGCCTGCAGGATCGCCGGGCCGCTTCCAACACATGGCAGAGATCCCAGATCGCAGGGACTGGACATGACTGGACGTGTCTGAGCCTCGTGGTTTTCGTCCCGGAATGCGATACCGAGGATGATGTGAGGGCACAGCAAGCAGGCTCGCGGCATGGAGATGTTTGTGCCACTGTTGGAATGAGAAGTAGGTAAACGTGGAAGAGCATGAGTTGTGCAGCTAAGTACACCGGGTCTCTCGTACTCGGCCTTCCATCAGCATTTCGTCTTGTCGCAGCTCTGTCGTCGGTGATAGCGTGGACTGCTTACATCTCCTATCGCCTGTCGCTTACTACTTTACGATGCTTCCCTACCTCTGTCTTCTGCTTCTTGCATATCTCCTGACACTTCGAACCACCACGGCGGCTGCTGTCGTTCAACGTGAGTCTTTATATCTGCGGGAGATCTCCGGTGGCTTTTGTCTCATGTTGACTGACCGGGATCAGCTCGTTTCCTCAATTCCACTTCGGTTCCCTCGTCAACTTCCTCCCTGCAAACCCTATCTCAACAATACGCAACTGCAACTACAGTCTCTACCTCGACATCGCTATACAAGACTGGTGAACTCTTACCATCCACAGAACCTACTCAGCAAGCGCTCGAATCGGCCCCATCTTTACCGCCCAATCACATCGACTTAGGCACAGCCCCAGTTAGCAGAGCCTCATCTACTTCGAGCACATCAAAATCTGATGGGACCGGGTCATCAGCCTCGTCAACGTACCTAAGCTTAGCTACAGGCGTTCGATCTGCTGGTCTAAGCAGTCCATGGCATAATGCCACAAAGCTGACATCCCATCCCTCTGGTATTCCTCTTGGCAACAACGAACGTCCGTCTTTACTCAACAAGGTAACCGCCAGCGCCCAGGTACCTGCAGCTAGCAACGCGGTATCGCGGATCAGTAACCTCACTGCCGGCCACTTCACTACCAAAGCATCTTCGACAACCCCGAGCACCACTGGGAATATTGTCGGCCTCATAGCCGCAATTGAAGACATCGCTTCACCATCTCGATCCGATCTCGTCTCCAACACTAGGCCAGCAGGCCTACCGACTGGCACCATGGCGGCCTCAGAGGACCCAGCGACTACCAATGCGCTGTCGATCTTGCTATCTGCGCTGCCTAGCACTATCGCTGCCAGCTTTGAGTCAGACGTCAACGGTGTGACCAGTGCAGTGTTTGGCTCGGACTCGGCAACTTCTGCGCCAATAGCATCACCTACGCACGGGATTCCTTCCCAATCATCAAGGCCTACGGAGAGGCCTTCGATTTCACATCCGACGATCCTACCATCTTCCTCGTCACTACCCTCAACTACAAGCACACGTGCTTCATCCACGTTGAAGACCGTCGCTTCCGCCTCCACATCCAGTACCTCCAGTAGTTCAACACCAAGCGCTACTGCAACTGCAGCTGCCGACGCTGGTAGCGGCCAAATAAAGAACGCTTCCGTCGCCGGTATCGCCACTGGCCTAGCCGCAGGAGCAGTGCTCATCTTCCTTGCCGGACTGTATCTGTGGCGCCGGAGACAGCAAGGCAAACCTCTACCTTTCTTCGGCGCTGCACGGAAAGGCTCGCAACGGTCCAGCAAGCGAAGTAGCAAGGCTGTCTACCCACAGTCAGCATGGCTGTACGACCCGAGGATGACGCCAGCCGGCTCGCCTCCACCGGAAGAAGCTGGCCTCGTAAGCCATAGCCGCAATGACTCCGGATCGAACGCTCACCTTATCCCCGGACCCCGAGACGGCGCCATCGAGATGCCTTCTGCGCCTTCCAGCCCGCAGATGAGCGGAGCAAGACCGAGCAGCCCACTACTCGCACCTGTCCTTCCGGGCACAGCGCGGAGTACAAGTCCACAGAATAGGAGGAGGAGTGGGAGCGGTTCGCCAGTAGGCAGGAGAAGCGGCAGTAAAAGTCCGCATGAGAGGAGGAGTAGAAGCTCCTTGGGCGGGAGTAGGACGGATCTGACTAGGCCTATGAGCGCTATATTTGAAGAGCATCCTCTGCCACGGCCTTCGAGTGAGGTGCGGCAGGGGTTGTTGGCGCCTGGGCCGGTGAATTTGCAGAGGCATTCGACATGAACTGGATTGGATTTGTTGGCATATTGAGCGATGTTAGCAAGGAGTCCGGCGTCCATGAGTGCATTGGAGTAAAGCGTTGCGCATCTACGGACACATCTGGGATTAAAACGGAATACTGATATCACACGAGATTAATACATCTATCTGCTAGGCACTGGTGCATGGCTCATGTTGATCTCCCTGTGCTTTAGCTGTCTCTCGAGACGAAACACATTTCCTACGACTTCCATCGGCTTTCTCGGGCTGCTGTGCTACTGTGTCTCGTATAAGGGTAGGCGAGTACGCAAGCCATGCGGCATGAGAACGTAATGTCCTGACCGCTCGACCATGCCCAGGCAATACTGCATCGTCTGGAGGCAGGGCTGTGATGAAGTTCTCGGACATGCGGTTGAGGTGCGACCAAATGCATCGTCTGGGGGCAGGGCTGTGAGTGAGATGCATAGATTGCCATCAAGAAATCTGGGATCTGGGATCTGGGATCATGGGCACGGCCGATACTTCTGATCAAATGGAGAGTCGATGGTAGATGGGCAACCACCAGAGCTGGCTAAATGACCCAGTGGCTCTCAAACGAGATGGTGTGGTCTTCATGGCCGCGAATGTGTCTGACGAGAATGACATGGATAGCGGCAAGCAGATGAAGGAGGCGAAACACGACGATGACCAGAGTACAGAGTCAGCCGATGATGTGCTAAGACGCAAGCTTCTGGGCAAACTTGTTCGACTGCCGGCCGAGGTTCGCAATAACATCTACGAATGCATAGCTATTGATCATCCTTACCACCTTTGGAGCGGTCCCCAGCGGAGCCCGGCGATTCTCGCAGTCAATAGTCTCATACGATGGGAGAGCAGAGGCTTCTTCAGCTTGAATGCTAGCAACCTGGTGTACCACATACCCCACCCGCCGCCTGGACAGCCACTCCGGTTGTTACTAGATTGGCTCCATCAACTTGGACCGCAAGGGCGGTGGTCCTTGCGGCGTTTCCTCGCAACCCTTTCAATCCAGCTAGGCCAATGCCATGGGTCGTGTTAATCCACTACTATCCATCTGATTCCCCATTCTGGACCAAATTTCACGATTTCGCTGATCTACTCAGGCAGGAGCCATGGCTCTTCGAAGGTGGTCTAGATTACGAATTGTTGTGCGGGACCTACGACGTCGGTCACATGCGACTGAGACTGTAAGCAGCAAAGGATGGCCTTCGGCAAGCGAGGGAAGAAGGTCGGCAAAGAGTACATCGAGACGGTGGGAACTATTGAATTTGTTTTATTGACCCGGAACATGCGTAGATCTTGCAACCAGTTGAAGCGCCGTGACACTCCATTCCTCAGACCATCTCGGTGTCCAACGTTTCCCACGATGCACCGCAGCCCTCGCCTCAATTATGCGAAGGACGGATGCTCAGCGAGCCTCTTCACCACCTGTACCTAATCGGCTTCCTCTCTCCGCAACCTCGCAAGCAGCTCCCGATGCGCCCACGGGTCGCACATCTGGCACAGGTACTTCGCCTTCCTTGGATTCTTCGGCACCGCCGCTCCCATGCAAGCATTGTGCTGCCAGACATTACATTGATCACAGCTGAGCATGTGCCCGTTGTCATCGGAGGTAGCGCCGCACACGCAGCGCACACTATCCATCTCCTCGCCTGGCGCAAAGTTGTCCGGGTTGAAGAACTCGGGTAGGAAGTCTGGCTCGATCTTCTTGCGCGTGCGTCCCTCGCGGGACTTCTTGCTCGCTCCGGAGATGGTGGAGTTGGTAGCTTGATGCTGGTGGAGGAGACGCTCGTGGCGGGCGTTGGCTGCTCGTACCGCTTCCGCCCTAGATATTGGCAAGGCTGTGCCCGCGAAGACCGCTTCAAGCTCATCATCCGCATCCACAGAAAGAGATCTCGCTTTCTGCTTCTTCTTCGTTGGAGTCTTGGTGCGAGTGCGTTTCGGTGCTGGTGTCTCTGGTTCGGGTCTTGCCACCTCATGTGGCGGCGTCGTCGACGGGTCACGCGGACCCTTCAGCTTCAGCCGCTTCACCGGACGCTGCTCCACTGGCTGATCTGCCTCCACGATCTGGCTGTCAACGACGCTGTCCGTCGGCGACTCTGACGCTGCTCGCTTGGTGCCGCGCTTCTGCTTGACAGGCACACGAATGCCACGGCCCGCGAGCGACGCAATGCCTCCGTCGACATCAACGAGATCCGGCGATGATGATGATTCAGCCCTTGCAGCCTGCGGCTGGCCCAGAGCATCGATGATACCTTGGAGGATTTTCGCTTGCTGAGGAGTAGTGCCTCCAGCGTGAGCTAATGGTGGCGACGATCCCTGCTTGGCAGGCGCATCTCCGAAAGCGGGTGTTGTCGCACCTGTTGTCGCGAGCTCCGCCATTGGTGAGCTGGATGGTGGCAGTAGTTGCGAAGATTGGTCGCTGCTTCCTTGGTGATGATTGCGCGATGGCCGACCTGTAGTGGTTTGCTGCGAAGAAAGCGCTAACTGGCTCTTGTTTGTTGCCTTCGTGGTTGTTGTTTGTGCGTCCGGGCCTGCGGCTCGGTGATGTGGTGGGGTCGCCGTCTGCCTACTCAAAGATGGAGAACGAGCACGATTCTGCGAAGGGCGCTCGTATATTTGATCATGCGAAGCTGCTGAGGTCTGAGACATGCCTACTGCATGTATACTCTGGAACGTCACAGTCGATGAATGCGTTGTCTCAAGCGCATCCGAGACAGAGTCCTCGTCGTCCACCGGAGCTCGTGGTACTGGCCACGTGATACCTGGCGACCACTCACGGTCCGGATAGCTTTGGAAGTTGTCAAGTGACTCGGTATTGTCTGTAGTCGGGATTGGGAGCAGTAGGTCTACGTCATGAGCCATCTCGCGACGGCGCACCTCCTGGACTGAGAGAGCGTGGTCTCTCTGAAAGACATCCTGTGCATCTCGACGAGCGATCGAGAATAGACCAGTTGGCATACGTGCATAGTCCGGTTGCTTCCCGAGCCAGCCGCCGCGGCGATTGATGTACTCCTCGAATGTGTAGTGCTCGTTCAGGATGGTTCCGGTCTCCAGGCTACGGACTGCCTGCATTGGTGACATGTCGAGGTTGGTCTGCGGAGCGAGTCTGGTGCCTGGTAAGATAACACGGAGCACGGAAAGCAGCCAAGGTGGTGGTAGCCGTGAGGAGATCGCAATTAGCTCCTTGGTCGTTGTTGCTAGACGCTTGGAATGTTGGAGACTTTGCGAGACGATGTGTCTTGCGCCTTGTTTGATTCTTTGCTTCTTCTAAGAAATTGTTGTGGTGAAGGAGGACGAAGTTCAGATTGTGGCGGGGCGTCAATGGATGCGGCGCTCCACAATAAGCCAAGCGCTCGTGTGAGCTCGTCAGAGAACTTCACTTGAGTGAGGTTAGGGAATCGCTTAGTCTCGTGCAGAGACAATAGGCAAGTATTGTTTGGCTTGGCGTACCGCAAGTTGTTGTCATTCTTCCGAAGTGGTTGTGTGGTGCAAGGAGATGAAGTGAGGTTACCGCGAACTTAGATTGCGCATCCTACTTGCCTGGCAAGTTACAATTCTATTCATGCTCGCTAGAAGCTCGGCTTCCGCTCATCGTCCACGCACGGGTTTCGAGTTGTACACACGCTGTTTGGCAGCATCGCCGTCCACATTGATTAATGCACAGTTCCGCGGTGACGGACGTGCCGGCTCGTGTGCAGATGGATGTACGTGATGTTTCAGCGTTCACATCGCCAACAACAATGCATGTCAAAACGCCGCTATGAAGGTCTGTAGACGTCTTCCTGGCGCCCAGTGTATAAGAGCTCGCATCCTCGCGCTTCGGAGTGGATTTCACCTTCAGACATGGCCATCAGGATATCTTGTTTCCTATGGACCAATGAGGAGGGCGGTGGCTCCAGAATAATCAAGTACTGATGTTCCGTGGCCGTGAATGGTTGGACATCGTGTTACGGCTGTAGATCCAGAGTCGAAGGCAGGTTGTTCGCATCGGCTTTGACCCAGTCTCGTCGTAGCTGGAGGGGACGGTCACGTTGACTTCACTCTGTTCACTTCGACTCACTTCAGAGTATCCACGTGGAGAGCAGAGGTGTGTTCATGAGCTTCCGATGTCTTCCCACCGCCACCTCCAACTTGTCACTCGGCCAGATCGTCGCTTACTCCACACTGCTCCAGACTTTGGCCAGCCCCACTAATAAACACGCAACCACGCGTGGGAAAAACGCGACGAAACAAAACGGTGCAAACTATGAGTCCAATTACAACTTTTACAAGACTACACACGCACAGCTGTGGAGTCTATAGAGACTGTATGACAGGTGATAAAAGACGCTGTGGCCGTGATCTGCTGCTGATTCTGCTTGTGCTAGGCATACCTTAGCACTCTTCCTTCAAAGGAGAGCGCCACCCGCCTCTGGTGAGCCGCAGGTCCCGCGGCGCTGTGTGGCTGCGGCACCTGCATGTTGGAATTGCCGGGTTGCAACGAGGTCTGTCGCCCTCGCGGGAGATCGCATCTGCCACGTTGATGAGCCGCATCAAATGCCGTGTAACGCAGCCGCGACAGCTTCAAGATGCCAACAGCATCTCCTCCCCGCAGACGATCTCCACTGAGCCCCAGAATCGCTCCACGATGTTCGAGTCGCCGTCGTTCCAACATCGTAAACCCCAGATTACACTAGCTTGGCGGCACATGGGCGGCGGAGCAAATCCATCGTGTTGCAGGAACGAGCGAATCAGACCAGGCCGAGACCGATTAATTTGCAGCATCTCCCCCTTCGGGAGCTCCACCCTTGTCGCCCGCGTGCGGTCGAGGATGCTCTGGCGTTGCAATCCGTGCGTCTTGCGCGAAACGATGCGGGATATTCCAGCTTGGTGGGTAGGAAATGCTGGAGCTCTGTGTGTATATCAGTCTTCTCCGCCCCTGTCAACAAGTCTGCCAGGTTCGCCTTTCATACTCATCAATCTCACGGTCTCATTGTGCCTGACACTGCCGCTTCGCATTGGGATACGGTGGCTGTCGTACAGCACGGATCCCCTTCAGCCCTGGGACGCTGTGGCACGGTGATCTCGCTTCTGCGTTGACCTCACGCCTTTCCCAACCTTCCGTCTCTCGCAGCTACAACAATACTTGATCTCGCCCTCGAGACTTCACAGTAAGGACCAACAGACAGCTCCGCAACACCGGCAAGATGGAAATGAACTACGATGAAGCGGAGCTCCACCAGATCGAGGAGGAGCTCCATGCAGAGATCTTGCCAGGCACGGAGATCATGGCAGACGTGGGAAGCCATCACTTCGTCAAAGGTGGCTCACACGTTCTGGTGCCGCAACCGTCTGCAGACCCGCATGATCCTCTTGTAAGTCTCATTCTGGCCTTACAGTATTTGCTCCAATGGCTGATTGAGTATACTTACAGAATTGGTCGCCCTTATGGAAAGGCTTGTGTATCGCAGCTTCGTGCAGTGTCTCGTTCGTCGAAGGTTTTGGACCGCTTGCCCTTGCACCTATGTTCCGTAAGTACTGTACTTTCAGCCTCGTCCTAAGCAGCCCGAGCGGTCTACTGACCATCATACCCGATTCTTACAGCCTACTACATCGAGGACTTCCACAGCGATCTCGCATCGGTCGTCAACTTCACGGGATACGCGATTTTGGTCCTCGGATTCAGCAACTTCATATGGTAAGCTCTCTGCTGTCACTGACCACACGAGCAGGAATGCTGACTTCCAATGGCGCAGGGTGCCATTGAGCACTTCCTTCGGTCGCCGTCCCGTATACATATTCT
>JAKLLW010001549.1:0-13854 GCA_022814695.1 Neocatenulostroma microsporum
TTCCTTCACAAGCAGCAAATAACCTACAGAGCAATTATGCGAGCACAGGTGGAAGTAGCGCGGACTGAGCTCCGAGCGACGTCAGGCTCCTCAGAGAAAAGCCGGGGGTGGGGCAGCTAAACCCAGTCTGTGAGAAGCCGAAGCTCTCACGGCAAAAACTCGCATTTCTGGTCGAAGTCGGCTCGGCCGTCTTCGATGCTGCCGTTGCGGACCGATTCACTCTGATCTGTTCGAGTAGAAGCTCGCTGCCGATCGTGCATGTTTTTGGCTAAAATCACTGCGCGAGCCAAAGTCAGAGCCTCGGTATCTTCACGGAATCAGATAGCTTATCTATGCTGACATGTGATGAGTGTGTTTTCTCGATCTTCTGCCTCATCACTTATTCTATGGACGGCTAACCTGCCCTATGATGTGCGTGCTGGACTTCACCGCAATTCTCATTGATCTCCTCTATCTACTTCTCCCCACGACATGTGAAGCGCCCGCATGTAACGACCTGGATTACGCCCGAAATGGTAGGTCAAATGCTTATCATCCTACCTCCGCGAGCCTGAACCTTCCTCGCTGGTTACACGCCGTTTGCATACGACACCCTTGCAAACCCTACGGAGCTGTCCACGACACGGTACATCGCGGGAAAAGCTCCGTACGGTTACTACAATAGTAAGACGTCTTTCGTACCTACTACGGTGGCCTCATGCGAGCTGTTACTGTGGAGCTGTAGAGCCGGCCCAAAGCTTCTTCCGCTCAGTCCGTCTCACGATTTCGTTATATTAACCAAGACACTGCCAAGACGCCAGCATCTCGATCCACGCTGGCAAGCACCACCACACAGCATGCGCCATGGGTACTTTTCATGCATCAGGCTACGACGGGGAACTTCGCAGCGAAGCAGTCACCCAGCCACAACTTGAGGACTCAGCGAATCTTGGTGCGATCGGCACATGGGACGTTTCGTTACGTCGCGATCGGCACTGGACTTTTTGGAGTGGCGGAATTTCTCAGAGTCTACGGGCTTCCCACTTGATCTCAAACTTCCACTTTACGGACCTCGTGATTGAGGCGCATGACTCTATGCTATGCTATGCTCTGCTCCTCACTCTTCTTCTCCTGCTTCTTTTTCTCATCTCGTTCGCATTCAGACGAAATGCGGAGCGTCTCCAGGAAAGGCGCAATGGCGCAACCGTTTGCGGGGGAGGAACTAATGCAGGTGCAACAACGTGCTGTCGGTAGCCTTCCGAGAACGCAATCCTGCAGTCGGTCTCGATGTCCGGTCTCCGAAGCTTCCGGCTCAATATGTTCGCTGCCTCTTGAGCGGCCTGAAGAGGTACACAATGGACTTCAGCCCGGCGTTCATGGGGCCGCCACCATGTGACATGTCGAATGAGTCTGGATCGCGTGTCAGTCTGGAAGCATGTCAATCTGTTTTGCTACCTCACTCTGCTCATTTGCCCACATCCAATGGCAGGAGGCAGACTGATATATCGATGTTTACTGCCTAAGGCATCTATACCGCTCCTGCCAAGCCCCTCGGAGCGTCTCAGAAAGCGTCTCATGTGCATGTCTCCTCAACTTTCACACACATGCGCCAATGTCGCCGTTACCTGACATACGTATAGTCTGCGATGGCACAGAATGGTACGACGACCAACGGAACACATGCGCCGCACGACTCAGGTCACAGCTACGTAGATGCGTTGAAGGTCAGGGAGTTGGAGGATGAAGTGAGCCACTTGGCCGAGAAGGCCAGCAATGCTTGTATGTTGCTCGTATAACGCCTTACTATCATTGCATTGTAGAGAGCTGAATCCGCGGTTCTCCGCGCATATGCGCCAACGTTTGCTGACGTGAAGCATAGCTCAGCGATTCGCCGATTACGAAAACGAGATTCGAGTCCTCCAGGCCAAGCTACGCCAACAACAGCGACAAGAGGAAAGAAATGCGGCAGCGACGGAGCCGAAAGACGCCGCGCTGGCTGCAGTACAAGCAGATCGACCTGGAATATCGCGGTTCGGCAGCTTCATGCACTCCCGTAAGGCGACGAGTGTTGCTGTGACTCAGCCAGGAGGTCGCGAAAGGGAACTAGAGGCTTCCTTGGTCCAGGAGCAGACACTGCGGATTGCGGCCGAGAAGAAGGCCAAGGACGTGAGCGCTGAGATTGAGGAGCTGAGCGCCAGCTTGTTCGAGCAGGCGAACGAGATGGTGGCTGCAGAGCGCAAGCAGAATGCTGCACTGGTCGAGAAGATACATGAGCTTGAGAGTCAGGCTCAGGACAGTAGTAAGGATTGCAGCGCGCATGTATTGCAGAAGGAGAACTTCATACTCAAAGAGAGGGTGCAAACGCTCGAGAAGCGTGATGCAGATCGCAGGAGACGGTTGGAGAAGCTGGAGGCTGCGAACAAGAGGATCGAAAGGGTGCGAGCTCTACTGATACCTCGCTGAGCTCGCCAACGACTGTTGGGATAACCCAAATGCGTTGCATGAACCTCGTGGAGGGTCAGCTGACCTCCGACAAGCACTTTGGATTTGTCCAAGGCGCAATCTTATGAGCCATAAGTGTAGCTCGACGCTACCGCGAAGTCGCAAGGAAGGCTCGAACAGCTGCGCGATGTACATGCAGGGCCGTCTTCGGTGTCGTCAGGCAAGCGCCCATTGATGCATTGTTCACGCTTGCTACGCTGAAAAACAGTCCCAGAGCGCAATACGAATCCAGAAGTCCGGCACATCTGTACTCAGCTTCTGGCTTTCGGGAACAGGGTGCTCGAAAGTGATGGTCGGTCTGCCGCGCTTTGAGAAGACAAAGACCATCAGGAGAGGCAGCTCCGTACCGTCCCGACAGCATGAGTGGCGAGGTCATGGAAAGCGAGCGTTGTATACACAGGGTTTCGAAATGGTCCGAATGCTTGCACTACGAGGCAGGGCGGCAGGGAGGAGGGAACGGTACAGAGATGCAGCTCAGAGACGATAGTCGAGCGTATCCAATGCGGTAACGCCCACCTATTCGACTTCCACTGCTATACAATCGTCTTCGGCGTCTTCGGCTCATCCCCTCCCGTTGCCGTGCAATGTGCCTTTGCTCCGCCAACTAGACACTGACTCTTGTCTTGTCTGAGCTCTCACCTGGAGTGGCAGGCGTCGTGGACAGAGCCGGAGACAGCACGATCGAAGTGATCGACGTCCTCAAATGCGTTCTTGAGACCAATTGAGTAGGACGAAAAGCTGCGACATTGTGTACGAACTTCACATACAGACGTCCTAGAAAACAAACATGCTCTCGAGAACTGCAGCCCTTTTCAACCCCTCCAGCTCAACATTACTGGTTATAGCCTCCTGCACCATCTCGTACGCGCACTGGCTATCCACGCAGTAAGCGAAGTCATTTCTCGACACAGGCAGGGCAGGCACGCCAAACGTCTCAACAACCCATTCTCGTGTACATATCCCCTCCTGTCTTTCGCGTAGCTCCAAATCAAGGACTTCGAGACCTGGAGGCGACTCTTTTAGCTTCGTGAGAGGCCACTTTGCGCCGTCCCGCTTGGATGGGACGAGGTCTCGATGGCGAATTCGCCTCCAATCGCTTCTCCGACGAGCCTGCTCCGGGGCTTTGAGGACAACACACTTCTCGAGCACATGCAGATGGATTGGTGCACCGAAGAATGGATTGCTCTCCGCAGCGTAGACATCGCGATATATCTTCTCCAGATCGATGTCGTACCTTTCCCGAGCCAGACCTCGTCCCTTGGCCTGGAAGGCATCCTTGTCGACGTGCTCCCAGATGAAGTCTTGAAGCTCCGGTACATGATGCTGTATGTGGAGATCGACTATGATATGCGCGAGACCCATCAGACTGGGCATGAGCATTCTCAGCCCACCTTGAAGGTGGCCAAATGGTGGAGACCAGCCTTCGTGGTTGTACAGCCAGAGTAAGCTAAAGGCTGAGGCGTCTACACCACGGTCGCTAGGCTCTGGCCAGATGCCGTGATGCTTAATGAAACGCGCAAGAGCTACATGGAATGGTAGCTCTTTACCAAATTTCATGCGGTAGTCGATGTGGTCTTGTAGCCATCTGAGCTCCCTTCCTGGCTTGATCATGGTCCTCCATTCGTCGTTGATAAGACTGCTAAATCGCGTAGAGACTCCTCTCGATAGTGATATCTCCCTGGCAGGTAGATACGAAAGTATCTGCAGAAGGATCTCCGCCGGCACTCCCCTTCCATGTTCTTGTGAGTCGGCCATGGTATCTTCGGCCGTTTTTACAATGAGCTTCCTTGAGCACTCTCAAAGTGTGCAGCATTCCACAGTGTCAACCCGGGGTACTATGTATTTTGAGTCACTTGCATCTGGAGCAACCAGTCATACCTAGATACCTTTCGAGGGAGGCTGAGGCTGAGGCTCCATTGAGGGGCTGTGTACGACGACACTGATCCATCCACAGACGGGGCTATGTATAGAGGTTACTTAACGGTCAATCATGTCGGACTCAAGGACAGTTCGATGCATGGGTCTAAAGGCAGCCTTGAGTCTCTTCAATAAATCCATACACATTGTCGTCGAGTTCAACACTCGGGCGTCCTTCCCGCCCCTCATCGTGCCTCCCCCACGTAGAAATGACGTTGTTGGTCATGCTTGAGCTCCCCACTTCAAAGGCCGCAGTAAACACCGCGTGATGCTCTAACTTGTAGCCGACAACAAACACTAAACACTAAACACTGTTTGACTGGACCGCTCTCAAGAAAGTCAAACCAGCCTTCAGTTCAAGCCAAGACTCGAACGATCAAACCGACAGAATGGAGGCAGTCAAGAACGCAGTGGGCCTAGGCAAGCAGGACCAGGAAGGCCAGGAGCCTGTTTCTGGTGTCAAGGGCGAGGGCACGGCTGGCCAGCCTTTCGACGCTGGAAACGATGGTGGGCATTCGAGAGGATTAAAGGGCTAAAGGCATTTTTGTTGACTCAATGCAGCCAACCCAGAGCTAGGCGGCAAGGCACCGCAAGAGACCGGTAGGCACCTCACACTGCCACCTGTGGAGTGTTTCCAATGCTGACAGCCCGCGATCAGACCCGAGCAAAGTCTCCGGCCAGCCTTCGACTGACACGAAGCCCGCAGACGAAGCCGCCACAAGTGGTAAGTCTGAAGTACCCATATCCGACCCAACCTCAGCCCAGACAACAGACGCTGAACTCCCGAAGGCATCAGCAAATAGTGGTAGCGACAAGAAGCCAACAATAGGCACACCAGGATGGTTGAAGAACGCCATCCCGATCGGCAAGCGCAAGAGTGAGGGTGGTGAGCAGCAAGCTACGGCTGGAGCTGGAGACAGCTCTGAGGAGACGAAAGCGACAGAGAGTAGTCTTCCACCAAACCATCTGGGAGAGGATGTGCCCAGGGGACATGACGTAGAGGCAGCATTAGACAGCACTGCAACGGACGTCGAAGACACCACAGGAGCAGCCTCACAACCATCTGAAGCTGTGGAGAGAACTGATATCGAACAGCAGAGTGAGGGCAGCAAGGCCGACGAGTCAGAAGAGAAGTCGAACTTCTTCACGGGCGTGTTCACTTCCTCGGGCAAGAAAGCAGACCAACCAGATAGTGTTGAGCCCATGGCACCACCTGCGAGCAGTTTGCCGGGTACAAAAGATCCCATACCGCCCCAACAGACTGACCCCAAGCAATCTTTCCTCAAACCAGCCGACAAAGTGAGAAGGGGCAGCGAAGCCTACGGCAGCAACCCCGAAGGTATCCCAACGGCCGGCGGCAAGCCTCTAGGCTGGCGTGCAGGCGAAGACCGCGAGCGACGCAGGTCCCAGCGCAGAGCCCTCGAAGCTGCCTACGATGGAAGAGACTACGGCGGCCAATACGGCAGCGAACACGGAAGCTATTGTTGGTGCTGCTGAGAGCACTAAGTCGGTGGATCAGAGCAGCAAGAGCGCCGACACGTCGGAAGCTGCCAAGTCCTCGAGCGGGCCCTCCACCACCGGCGGAGCCAACACAGCCGCCACTGACATGCCAGTCCGCATTGCCGGGCAGGAGAACAGACGCAAGAGCGTGTTCGAGAAGCTCAAAGAGAGGATCAAGCATTGAGATCGACCGTGATGAGTGGAAGCCTGGGAAGCTGACTGTGATTGTGATCGGACGTTTGTGTGAATTCGGAGATACCCTTGTTATGTGCCTCGTTGTGCTGGAGTAGTCTGTCGCTCGTTTTATGTCTGGGTTGTATCGATGCTGCGTTCTGAAGGACACCCTGTTGATCGAGAAGATGTGCTTTGCTGCTTATTGTACATACAAAAGGATTCCGGGTATTGTACACCTGCTCTCGCAAGACCTATCGTGCCGCTTGAACGCTTCACTTATACCTGACACGATCAACAGCTTCGCCGTCATCGGCCAATGTCAAGTCGCTAACACTCGCGCTTCCGAAACATGCCGCAATAGCGTACTAATCTTCCACCGCCGTTGGACTGACTGGCTGCCCATTCAATGCCAAGATCGGCTTCTCGGCGTGCACAGGCTTGATCGCGTGCCCATTCGTCTTCTTCTCATCAATCGCTCCCGCCACCGAAACCGGCTCCTCTTCTTCCTCCTCGTCTTCACTCCGCTCATCCTTCTGCACGCCCGCAAGCACATACCGCATCAAGATCCTCACGATCAAGAAGCTCCAGAAAATGTTGACAGCTTGCAAGCTCGCCAACAGTCCGAAAGTGATGATCTGACTGATCCAGCACTTGTACTGCTGGGTCTCCCAATTGAGCTCATAAGGTCCAACGGTGGCGAATTGGCCGGTAGGTATGCCGGTGAAGGGTATCCGGCCTGGTGGGAGAAGCGAGTCCAGAATGACGAGGTTGATGTAGTGGCGTAGGTAGCCCCAAACGCCCATGAAGATGATAAAGTAGGGGATTGTGAAGGAGGAGTCGAGGTAGTTTAGGACTTTTGAGGTCTGAGGAAAAACAAAAAAGTCAGAACGATGGACTTAGCTTTGATAAGGGTGGAGATGAGTACGTACCGCGAGAAAGAAGTCAGAGATGTCGTGCGTGATGTACACTGCTACTCCCATGTAGGTGAAGTGGAAGCGGTAGCTCAGCCAGATCAACGCCAGCGTAATGATGTGGTGAAGGACGAGCTCCTTGAAGTCTTTCCGTGGCTTCTCGAGCTGTAGGACAAGGACTAAGCCTTGCTGAGCCCAATAAGCCGCTTGCAAGAGGTAGTATGCTTTGAACCAAGCCTCGTGTGCTCGGATAGGGAACTCTTGATACATGCCAGTGGTGTTGAAGTACCAGACTGGTGTGCGGCTCATGACCCAAAGACCAAAAGGACCGAAGAACATGAAGTAGAGCGCTGTGTAGAATTGCTCCATGAAGCGGGATTGCTTTCCTCGCGCTCGGATGCCGGAGTAGATCGCTATGGGTCTGATGAGCCGTTGCATGACGAACTCCCGGGTGAAGGTAAGGACGAGCGCATAGAAGGCCACGAAAGCAAAGTCCTTCGGTCCTTTGCCGTACTGCGTCACATTGCCTATGTGGGCTGGTAGGGTGTTGGTTCGTTCATTCATAGGTGGGTTGGCGTAAGCGAGGAATAGGCCCGAGTGCAGTGGGTTATGCTCGCCCGGACTGATGTAGTATGCCGCCAGGTATAGTATAATTAGGATCAGAGGGTTGCTCCAGGTGTGCTTGACGCTCATGCGCTTCCATCTTCGGAACAGCTTCAGGGCCTTTTTCCTCTTGCGCTCACGAGGCTGCTTTTCTGAGTACTTCCGCTCGGGAGCTGTTGTTGGTGACTCACTTGATCCAGATCGAGGTATGTTGGTCGCTATCGATCCTGCACCGGTGTCACCCCGTGGGTCGCCCCCAAGACTGCTACTCTTTCTTCGCCGACGCGGCATCTGCTGTGAGCTCGTCTGACGGTTCATGTTCGCTTGCGGAGCGCTCGCTTTCTTGGCTACGGCCATGGTGATGAAGCAAAAATCGGTATAAGGAGTGACTGGAAGCAAATCGTGCCGTGGAAAGGGTCGTCTATGTACTGTCTGGTTCGTAGGTGAACCGATATACGGGAAGTAATTAAACTTCTCCTTTCGTCACGCTCACGCTCCTTCCACGCGAAGATCTTGGTTTCGGCTTCTCTGCAGGGTCTTCCCGTGCATGCCCGATTGGCCATATCATTCTCGCTCTTCCAACTTCTCATATCTCATCTCTTCACATCTTGAAGAGCATGTTGACGCGTACCTCTGGACTCAACGCGCATTCTGACCTACGCCTGGGGGTGTCGAGTAGCCTGTCGATATGTCGATCCATCATCGCTCCGACGAAGACGACCGTAGTCTCGAAGGAGTGGCGACAAGTCATTGCGGTTCACTACTGGATATGCATAATCTGAAAGCGATTAAGATGCGCGGACAGCACCAAATGGGTGGCCAGCGGAGTTTGAGCGCCATCGTGAGAGCAAGCAATGGTTGGTGACAATGGTCGTTGCCGCCCACAATCTTCAGCGGACATAACTGTTACGAGTCTACCAGAGAGCAATGCAACACATAAATGGTGCTTGCTATCTTTGGAGATAAGTTGCGAGAGCTATGAAATCGAGGGACGACACTTAACTATGCTATCTCTTGCCAATCGGATTGCTATGACCGTCTAAAGGACAATACAACAGCCAGTCCGACGTGCTGACTTTTGGAGAAGGCGGCAATATTCCATGTCACCAAGCCTCGGAGAATGAGAGTGTGCGAGGTATGATGAGATGTTTGCGTGCGAATCTTTCTTCAAAATGGAAAGAACTACCCAGTGAGAGTGCCATTTGGCGTACCTTCGACATTCACTGTTCCCAAAATCTGATATGACTCACCAGCCGATATATGAGACTGAATCCCGTCTTCGCACACTCATCACACTTGTCACTCTCGGGAACATTGACACTACAACATGCAGAGCCTGCCAGCGGAGCTCATTGTGCAGGTACGTATCTGATGGGTAGAAGCCCAGGGAGGCCGTTTCGGACATCTGAAAGCACCCCAGACTTTGTGAGACATCCGCTGACTTTTATACCCATCGCTTCTTAGGTCTTCTCAGAACTGTCGGCCAAGGAGATCGCAGGCTCGCGCAGGCTCTCCAAGCACTATCGCAACATCGTTGACAATGAGGCGACTTCCATCCTTGGGCCTGTCGCGGAGCGCAGCCGACGCCGCCTACAGTACCACATCAGCCACGTCATCTATCCAGGCAAAGAATTACCGTTCCACAAAGCTTTCGCACGCCTACTGGACTGCCGTGGTATCTGGCCCACGCGCGTCGACCGCTTCCACGACACTCAAAGTTTCATTAGCATCTGGATCTTCAACCACGAAGGCGTCTGGCGTCGATCCCCTGGACTATACGACCGTGATCTCGCCCGACAGCTCTCTGTAGGGCTTCTGAAGCTATGCCATCAGGTCATCGCTCTACATATTCAGCACCACAGCTCTGCATGGGGCAACTTTGACGAAGACAGATTTCGAGATCTCAAGCATTTCAAGGAGTCAATGCGTCCGTTCGGTTAGTGTACTGATGGGTATTGGAGGCCGTCTCGGATATCTGAAACTGCCACTTGCTTTTGGAGACATCTGCTAACCCTTACACCCATCGCTTTTAGTTGGTCACAGCTTCGTCGAGCAGCGATACGCAATGAACTTCAGGCAGATGTTCCATGACATTGTACAAGGGGTACACGGTGTCTTTGCACATGCACCAGTGCACATACACGGCCTCGAAAACAGCATTAATACTGGGCATCGGGATGGACCACTCTGGCCAATTACTGCGCTTGGTTCGCGTCATGATCTCTCCAGTGACATGCTTAAGGAGAGACACAAGGGCATCGTTACGCGGCAATGGCTGGTTGAGACGTTCGGCGTGGCACCTTTACCGGATCTAGACGACTTTGCTTACTGTGTGGACAATGAGTGGGCCTATCGGGCTGTGGAGGCAGCGGTACAGCTTATGGAGTGGAGGGATTTGGAAGGTCTCATGAAAGCGGCGGTCACTGAAGAGATCTTTGTCTTCTAAGAGCGGTGGATGTGAGCTTGCTGGCTGCGGTGCAGATTTGTGCGGATAACCAAGCGGCGCACGCCAAGCTGAACGACCCGAACCACAAACGGCTGTATGTTGGTAAGATCGAAAGACATTTCTGACATGGTACGAGTGAGCTCTAGATTAACCTGAAACAGTGTCCCGTTTGTTCACATTAGCCGTGCGACCAGCTATTGCAGTCTTCTTTGATGAAGTCGGCAGCTCTTTCTGCGAGCGCGTATACCAACGTCTGCAGATTCGACCGTGGCTGCAACGGAATGATGCTAGCATCCACCACCCGCAACTTCTCCACGCCATATACCCTGAACCTTTGATCAACCACACCACCTCTGTGCTGCGGAAGCATAGCGCACGTTCCCAAAGGATGATACTCGCTCTGTAGTAACCTCCTGATCTCGCTCTCGACATTCGCTTCTGTGAGCGTCTTGTACACTGGCTGCAGTACGGTCCCATTTCCCTTAAGTAATTCTGACAATGGCTTTGCTTTAGCAAGAGAATTCTGGATGTGAAGAGCAATCTTGGACAAGATCTGGATGTCGGCTGGATGCTCCAGATAGTGAGGGTCAATGACAGGGTAAACAGACGCATTCGAAGAATGGATGTGCACGCTGCCGCGCGAGAACGGGTGCTCAAGGACGCCGAGGATAGTGAGGTAATTGCCGGGAGTTGGTGCGATGAACAGCTTCGTAGTGTCGTTTGCCAACTCTGGATTCATCCCGCTGGCGGAGTTCATGTGCTGTGTGATCTCTAGCTCGCTATGCATGTCCTTGATGATGAGCTTGTACTGCTCCTTTGTTTCATGCGAGTTCGTGTTGCTCTGGCGTACTGCCAAATTGATGCCTGCTAGAAACTTGCTCCGCTCATCTGCATCAGGCAGTATCTGCTCAGCCGACAGCAGCGCGGCACCTATGCTTACGAGAGACAACGGACCGGTACCATTGGCGAGATACTGGTCGTAAGCAGCGTCGAAGATGGTCTCGTTGTTCAGGTCATCCAATGTGAAGATCCCATCGACCACTTCAAAGCCGAGAGGCATGTAGACGTGGTCTTGAAGGTTCTCACCAACATTTGGATTGTCAACGACAGTCGTGATGCCAAGTGAAGAAAGCAGGGTGCTGTTTCCGACACCGGACAGCTCTAGAGTATGCGGCGTCCCATAGCTACCCGCGCTCACTATGACTTCCTGGGTTGCGTTGATGCTGTATCGTGTTCCGTTGATGCTAAAGCTGGCGCCAGAGGCAGCTGGTGCGCCGCGGCCGTCATCAAAGTTGATATTGTTCACCAACGCACTTGTGTAGACCTTGAGATTCGTGCGGTGCTTGATCGGATTGAGGTACGCAGTAGCGGCGTAGCTCCTGGTATTGCTCGTGAGGTCGATGTTCGTCAGCATCGTGTAGCCTCCCAACGCAAGCCCGTCTTTGGGGTCAGACTTTACACCAATCCCGAGTGTCTCGTACGCTCTAGGCCATGCCTCGTCCAGAGGCGAATACTCGTGCGGGAAGCCATTTCGTATTGGGCCTTGGGTACTGTGGAGCGATGGCTCGATATAAGAAGTGTTCAGATCCGTCTCCACCTTGGCGGAAGGCGCGATAAAGTTCTCCACCTTCTTGTAGTAAGGAAAAAGTTCATCCCATGACCAGCCATCATTGCCCAGGAGCCCCCAATTGTCGATGTTCTGCTGGGAAGCGTGGGTGTAGGCAAGATAGTTGATGGCACTGGAGCCACCTAGTTGCTTGCCTCTCGGGTGCCCGATCACTCGACCGTTGACGTGTGGTTGAGGCGTAGTCTCGAAGATCCAGTCATAGTCCGGGTTGCCGTATAAAGCAGTCAGCAATGCCGGGGCGAGAATATTCGTATCATTGGAGCGGTCAACACCAGCTTCGATTACCGCAACATTTACTGTGGGGATCTCAGAAAGTCTCGCGGCAAGCACAAGTCCTGCGGTACCTGCTCGCTGACCCAACATCAGCACCCAGCTCACATGCCCACGGTCAGGTCATATCCAGCGTACCACCACCGCAGATGACATAGTCCGCATTAGGTACAGCGATAGCCGCCGACATGGTTAGAATGTTAGATCAAGTCTTGCTCCGGATACTCCAGATACCTGCCAGACAATGTAGATCAAGTAACAAAGCAGCGTGGGACCTCTACCTATGTACGAGCCAATGCCTTGGGTCTCGAAGGTGCTAGCTGTATGCATCCTGCTTATCCTACAGTCACGCATGCTGCCACGTGCTGGATGGGCCCGCAGCTTCAACAAACCGGTCGAGGCGGATTAGGGTGCATATTGGGCCCATACTATCGCGCGCTTCTGCACGAACTTCCGCGAAGGCAGGATGGCTGGCGTCAAGGTTACACCTCGGTGTAGGAGAATGCCGGTCAAACATCGTCCAAGAAGGCAGTGGGTAGCAGTAGTCAATTGCGCGCTTCCGTTCGCATTCTCGACAGCCGTGAATATTCACGAGGCCCAAGCGGCTTTCTTGCTACTGTCCCAGGGAATGTCTTCAGTTGTGTTTGAGAGAGTAGGAAGGTTCTCGAATCCCAAGGACCACAAATCGTGCCACGGGTACTGCCGTTTCTTCGGCAGTTCTGGCAGAGCGATCCCAAGACATCACGCTCAAGACAAGCACCGCCATTCGAATTCGACGTGCCTTCCATTGAGGGTGCCTTCAAAGAGATGGGGGTACCCGAGACTAAGACGGTGCATGCCACTCATTTCTTCCTCATCCTATCTACCGTACCTTACCACAAAGCGTGGCACACAGCAACATACTAGAGCGGGCAGCCCTCATCAGGCCTCTAATCTGCTTTCGGGATGCCCTCGACATGGCGAGTGCTGCCATCTTTATCTTCGGTCCCTATCGCAAAACCGTCATGCTGTTTGCCCACTGCTTGCTCGAAGCTCAGTTCAACCGGGTCACCGAAAAGGACGCTGATATCTTCGAGCGTTTTGCCCTTGGTCCTAATACTTGGTCAGCTCATAACCTACATCTTCCTGCAGAGCTTGACCTACTCCGGCAAGGAGTAGTACACCAGCACGCCATATATGGCTGTCAGAATGATCAGAATTACCCAGAACTTATAGCCGATGTTCTGGAACGCTGTTGGCGCGGCCTCGAGAAGGATCACGGTAGCGATGAACTGGCCTAGGATAGACCAAGACATTCCGAAGGAGCGAATTACCATTGGGAAGCTGGCCACGTTATCAATCAGTGCGTGGGAGTCCAGGATGAACATACTTACATCTCGGCAGGCACCAGATACATGGTTGCGTCCAAACATGATGAGTAGAAGCACACATATGCAAAGATGAAGAACACTCCGAAGCCAAGGCCTACTCGATTACTGGTATCGCCCTCAACGTATATTGCCGTCATGGCAGCTTCGCCGGACAAGCAGATTATGATGCCGATGCAGCCTGTGAACACGAACCTCCTACGGCCAAAGCGATCGATAAAGAGGCCGTTGAACAGGTTGCCAGGTACTGTCAACAAATTGAAGACGCCGAGGAGCAGCAGTGGTGTGCCGCCTGTGATACCAAGACCAGTAAAGAGCTGAGCGTTGTAGTTGTTGATGACCTGATGGAGTCAGCGCTGCAGCGAGCCAGTTCCAGACTTGCCTCTTCTCAAGTGGTCTACTTACCAGCGCTCCAGTGCACTGATTGCCGAACTGCACAAGAAATCCAAGACCGAGCCTCTTCAAGAAGCTCCTCTGCCTTAAAGCCAGCTTCGCCTGAGCAATTGTACCGACTGCATTGTGCTCGCGCTCGAAGGAGATCTGTGCTTCCATCTGTCT
>JAKLLW010001550.1:0-13843 GCA_022814695.1 Neocatenulostroma microsporum
AGGACTACAGTGACGGCACCGGAGATCGCTGCGATACATCTGCAGGAGAAGTACAAGGATGTGGAGCCGTATGAGGGTTTCTGGCACCCGTTTGATGGCCCATTGGCGAAGGCTGGGTTGAGCATTCCGGTTGGGTATGTCATTTGGGGTTTCTCGAAGGTCCCGTCATGGGCTTTCATGATTGGTGTTTCCTTCCTTAGCAGGAATGTGATGTAAGTGTCAAAATCGGTATCTCATGATGAATGGAGCTGACAACCCCTCAGGAGCAGGAGAATGGCACCGACCAGGCCACAGGGCGCGCCAGCTGGCGCTGCTCCGGCGACCTAGATGCGCCACCATGTAGGAAGGAGAGCAAATGGAGATGGTCGCTTTACAACACACCAAGACGAAAAGCAATCGGAAGTGTAGGATAGCGAGAAGACCTGGAGAGCGTGATAAGCGTGGAGAGGCCGGAGCGAGGAGGGGAGGTGCTGAGATTTCATGTAAGACTGGAGCGAGATGCGTGTGATACCATTTGCTTGGATGTTCAAAGGAGCGATAGCTTCGGTCAAAAGGTCTGTATATTTACATGTGATAGCCAAGGCTGAAACGCGCTAAGCCTCTGTCGGAGTGGCAACGGTGACGTCGATGCTCTTCGTTTGTTTACTCCTTTTGTTTGGCGGATCGAGTCTAGCAAAGTTCTCGTCTTGGCTCACCGACATCTCCAGCACCGTTCAGCGTACTCGAGCGTACCAAAGCCCACCGAAGCGTACCAACTTGCACCTCCATCGCGCGAGAACGCCTGGTAAGCAGCGGAGGCCGTCTTCCCACCATGGCAACATCCGACGACACAGCAGACATCATCATCCGCCTATCAAAGGAGCTCCAGCTAGATGCATTCGAGCTGCTAGCCTTTCAAGATGCCATCCGCCTCTCTCAGATCAGCGAGCACGAGAAGTTCGACATCGTTACGAATCTTCCGAGAGAACTTCAGCTCGACATCCTAGAACTGTTAGGGTACCAGAGCGCCATTCGTCTATCGCAAGTCAACAAGTACTTTTACGGAGTGATCGACCCGCAGACATGGCCGAAAGAAGACAAGGAGGGATTTGTCTACGAAGCGCAAGGCTGGCAAAAGCACAACCTGGTACGTATCTGATGGGTAGAACCCCCGGGAGGCCGTCTCAGACATCTGGAAGCGACTCACACTGTGTGAGACATCCGCTGACCCTTATACCCATCGCTTCTTAGCATACCACGCCAGCGATGCGCAAGCCCTTTCTCTTCGAGGCTATCAGCGATGGATACGCATGCTTCACGTGCTACCGTGTCCGACCGAAAAGCGCATTTTCGAACGCCCAGACGATCCGGAAAGGTGCCAAGTACGGAAACAGGCACTTGCACCTCGGACATACGCGCTTCTGCATTGACTGTGGTCTCCAGGCCGGGCGTTACAAGCCAGGCACGATCATCTTCATCGTCACCAAGCAGGAACAAGAGATCGGGTACGGTGAGCACGTGAGAGTGCTTGAGGGTACGTATCTGATGGACAGAACCCCCAGGAGGCCGTTTCAGACATCTGAAAGCACCCCGGACTTTGTGGGACATCTGCTGACCCTTTTACCCATCGGTTCTTAGGCGAGCATCGTATCATGTGCGGACCTTGCGAAACTCTACAGCTATTCGAAGAGAAAGTGCTACGGCTGCAATGCTTCGGTTGCTGCCCGCGAACAAAAGCCTGCTCCCCCACGCCGAACAACAGCAGGGACTCTGTGTTCCAGCCTGCAGTCTTGGCGTGCGGTGTTTGCGGCGAGACCCACGAGGAAGCTGTGCGGACCTGCTGTTGCTTCTATTGTGACACGTTGCTGTGTCGTCGGTGCGGTAAGCTGGATCGTCGACTCCCCTTAGGGCCCTTACTGCCTGGTCTGGTAGTGGACAACACCCCCAACGCGAAGTACTGCCGCTGTGAGGATCCGCTGTATGAGACGTCCGATGCGGGTGCGGATGGAGATGAGGCAGGGTCAGATGCGTACGCTGAGGCGTGCAGAGAATGGGAGCAGGAGGAGCAGGAGGAGCAGGAGAAAGCCGCAGATTTCTATGACTTCCACGAAGGCGATGAGTACGTTTGTGTGGCTTGTAATGCCGACATTCCATACACTTATCCGAACATGGATGCTTGCTCTGATGAGTGCCTGGCAAAGCTGCAGAGGGAGGGGTGGGTCGTGGAGGACGGAGAAGCGCAACAGGTGTTGTCGCCGCAAACCCGCAAAAAGAAGCAGATCAGGAAGCAACGTCGTCTCCGTCAGGACGCGGATGATAGCGACTTGCTCGATGGTGTGTATGAGGAGGTCAGGCTGCTCAGGTGGTTGCCGTTGTAGATGGTGGCGTGGTATGCACAGGAAGCAGAGAAGATATGTGACAGGGCAGAGACGAGACATGTGCGAGGCACACTGGTGAGCGCAGCAATCACTCCGAGGCTTGGTGACATTGAACGTGGCCGCCTTCTCCAAAAGTTAGTACGGCCAACCGCCTGTTGTATTGTCCTCTAGACAACGATAGCAATTCGATTGGCAAGAGACATTATGCATAAGCGTCATCTTCGGTCGCATAGGAATCGCAACTATTTCCAAAGATCGTAAGCGCCATCCATCTGTTGCATAGCTCTCTCGTAGATTCGCAACAGTGCCGGTCACTTGAGATCTGAGCGGCAACGTCCATTATCACCGAGCCTCGCTCACTCCAGGCTTGTGACATGGCGTTACTTGGGATGAACGATAGTGCAGTCGAAGCATGTATCGATAACAACCGTACGCACTACAGCAACAAAAACGAACAGTAACCTGACTTGCCGTCTGCTGCTGGACATCTTCACCGCTAAGGACAACACTCCGAGGCTCGCTAACATTGGACCCTGCCACCCTTCCCGACCCTCACTCCGTCTCATTCGACCTCCGAGCCTGCTCTATCTGACACTGCTCCGTCACCCTCCATCCATTGACTAGGTTGCCAAAGGTGCTGCAACTTCCGGGAACTTTCCGAGCTCTCGACCCTCACATCCGGCGCTTTCCAGTCGGATGACACTCCTTCGGCATCCAGAGCATCCTCAAACAAAAGATCAAGCAGCTCCTGGGGTAGCCGACCGTCAGCTGCAAGTCTGACGTTGTCCTGCACTTCTCTCCCTGCAAATTTGCGTAACTCTGTAAGCATGCGCAGGTTCCGGGCGTGGAAGCATACCATTCCTACGTAACGGTCTGGACGGCACTCTCCCTCATGATCTGTCCGCGAGAACGCCCGCTCCAAAGAACGTACTGCTCTGGCGAGATTGTAGTAGTCTGGGAACTCGGACACTCCTGGTACCTCCGAGGGCCACGGAGCCAAAGGCCAGGGAGTAGACGTCGCATCGCATTCTTGGCGGCATATCAACCTGTACAGGACTTTGTTGAGCCATCCGTCGATCGCGAGAGCCTCTCTGTGAGTGGTCCCGTGCGAGAAATGGTGCGCTCTGGGAGGATATCTGCCACGGGAGAACCACTCGACCTTCAGCCAGAAGATGAATTGTAGAGCATAGTATGAGCCGCCGGGCACTGTGAGAAGCTTGGCCACCATGTGGTGCGCTTTGAGCTCGACGGAGATAATATCGCCCGGTTCTTTGGCGGTACGTAGGATCCATTCGCACATGGTCTTCACAAAGTGTGCAGGATCCTTAATTGTCTGGCCTTCGAGCACACGTCTCAGATGATCCTCCCTCATGGCTAGGACGAAGTCAGCAGCCGCTTACAACCTTGTTGGGTTTCTAACGCCAATCGGACACACCAAGAACATTATGTCGTGAGTACCATGTGTGATCGCTTTTGCTTTGGGCTAGCTGATCTGCGTACAGATTGCTCAGGTCGTGTACGGTGTCGCCGGTTATCCTTAGCTGATTCTCGACATCTGCGAAGGCTCGCTGCAGTCCCAGCAAGCTCTGCTGTATTCTTTGGTGGGTGTCTTGCAACTGGGAGTTGCAACGAGCGAAGTCGGACACTCGGAGGAGATGGTTGTAGTCCTGGATGAGTAGATTCACTTCGCTCACTTCGCGTATACCGAGCTCTGGTCGCCATACTTCGTCGAGTTCTTCAAATCCTGTTGCCAACTTGATGTCGGTGGGTTGGGACTCCATGGTATTGGCGTTCAGTTATCGCCAGGTAGGTCGAGAAGCTGAGGTATAAGTACTTCAGCCATCGATCCGAGAGTGTACTTTCTCTTGCATTGCTGCCTGACGCTCGATGCAAGGGGTTGTGGATTGTACTATTCCAAGGCAACAACCTGCCGTAGTGCTGCGATCAGGTAGGTCAGCAAGTGTTGTGGGAAAGCCGAACATCTAGCGTTGGTACCAGCAGCACCTTCGTATCGCTGCATGGACACTCGAGATGTACGATGTCTGCACGCCCACGATCCACCATGCTCAGGTACAGCGCACCCAGAAGCCTCAGTACGGCCATGCTGCCATGACGCTTCAGAAAGAGCATACTGTGATTGCCTTCGCATTGTCCGTACAAAAGTGCCTCTCATCCTGTGAGCAACTTGCCTGCTATGGGGCAGTTGCATAAGTACGGTCTCCTCCTGCTCCCGATCCAATGATGTGTCGCTTCACACCATGGCCGACGAAGCAGACTCCAGCAAGTCCACTGACAAAGAGAAGCAATACCTCACCACCATCTACGCTCAGGCGAGGACCGCGCCGGAGAAGTTCAGGAATGACGTGAAGAAGACCCTCTTGCAATAACTTCTTCCAGCACGGATATCAGTCGAATTAAGCCTTTCGGTCAGGAGTCTTGAGCCCATCCCGTGATAGGTCATAAAGATCCGCATCGTACACCTTTACTTACTAACATATACACAGCGCACTAAGCCGCCACCAATGCCAGCTCGCAGCACAACTTCCATCACCAGCGCAATACGTCTCATCGCCCAAGCCTCGACGGACAAGACGAGACCAGGCGAGCAAACAAGAAGCTCATCTTTCCCAGTCTCATTTCTTCGCCCTGCCTTTGCCTTTGCCTTTCGCCTTAGGCTTCTCCTCCACCACCTCGTCTTCATCGTCGTCTTCTTCAACCTTCGCCTTCTTTTTCTTACTCCCCCCAGCCTTCGCACCTGCCGCCGCAGCCTTGCGTTTCTTAGGCTGCTTAACATACTTATCTTTCGACAAGTCGACATCACCCTCATCGTCGTCCGCTGCAGGGTCGACGGCATCGGGAGCTTCATCTTCGGATTCCTCAAGAGCTTCTTCCAGATCCGGTCGTTCCTTCGCAGGAGCCTTCTTCGGGTTCAGCACCTGGCTAGCCTTCATGAAGGGGAGGGGGTGGGATTGTTGATTATACCTGTGAACTTGTTAGCATACCGTATAATCAGTCAAGAACGTAGCAACAGAGACATACAGCCGTGTAAACGTCGCCTTGGCCTGACTCTCGATCTTATTCTCCGCCCTCTCCCAATCTGCCGCACCGACTCCGAGCTCGTAGATACCTTCCCAATCCTCTTTCGTCAAGTAGTACGAATCCATGAGCTCGATCACCTCCGGCACAGCTTCTTTGCCCTCCTCCTTCAACCTCTTGACAAGCTTCTCGAAAAGCATCGGAAGGTACGTCTGCCGAATCTCATGCCGATCCGCCGTAACCCTCAACCGCATATGCCCCTGGATCTCCTTCACAATTCTCATCAACTTACTCTGATTGCTGTTCTTGCCCAACCAAGCCGTAAACCTCGTTGGCCCATGTCCGGCCATGCTGCCGTAGATGTATGAGGCGGGTCGAACGAAAGAGAACATAGCATGCGTAGGCATCAAACTCCACTGCTGCTGACTGCCGTGAATCATCCGGTCGACAAGATCCCCATCGCTAATAGAATCCGCCGCCTTACTCACCAGATCCAGCGTAGCCAGCTTCTTGAGCTTAGGGTTATCATTGTGCTGGTTCGTCCTCTGCGGATTCGTTCCAAGGTAATTCTCCTGCAGCATCAATGGAGCAAACTCGTGGTCGTTGAAATATAGCTCCTGTTTGTCGTTGAGACTGGACTTTGAAGCCGGGTTGAACAAGCCGCCTCCAAGGATTTTGCCAACCATATCCCAGGGCTTCAAAACGATGTGCTTCTCCCATGCTTTGGACATGTCTTTACCTTCTTCGAATGACAGGTCCTTCTCGTCGAGCTTGGCTGTGGAGATCATGTTCACCACTTGCCGGATGTCCGCTCCTGAACCTTCGATGAGGGCGTTGATGACGTTTGCAGGCATTTTGAGACCTTCACGGAAGGCGATGGTCATTATACGGCTGCGAATCTGATCGGTGGTAGGTCGACGGAAGGGGAGGTCGTAAGTGACGTAGTCGAATGGCTTCATCTTCGGCAGTTTGCGATCGTTGCAGATGAGAATCATCGGGATCTGCGACTTCTTGCACACCGCAGCCAACGCGCCCACACCTCCGCGGTCGCCAGCGGACATGCCGTCCACTTCGTCCATGATGAGGACGAGCTTCTTCTTGCTAGCCTCGACGTCGGCGCCGTTGGAGCCGAAGTAGCCCATCAATGAGGTTGTGGAGAGGACGCCCTTGAGGCCAGTCTCAACGAGTTTCTTGGAGCGGGTATCTGAGGCGTTGGATTCGACGATATCGTAGCCCTCAAGCTTCGCGACCAAGTGCGCGGCTGTGGTCTTGCCGATACCTGGTGGGCCGTGGATCATCACCGCTCGATGTATACCACTGCCATCTTTCCCAGGCATCTTGAAGTTCGTCTTCTGGTTCTTGGGAAACATTCTTAGCCAGCTCGCAAGCTTCTCGACTTGGCCTTTGTTCCCGCAGATCTGAGTGAGCTGTTGAGGCGCATACCGTACAGTCCACAGGCGAGTGTCTGGACCGTCTGCGCTTGCCTTACCCTTGGTCTCTTTCGCGGCGGAAGACGAGCCAGCAGCAGAGCCGGCCTGCGGTTTCGGCTTGGCAGCGGCCAGTCGAGCACGCTCCTGCTTGTCCATTTCTGCAGCCGCCTTGGCGATCTCCTTCTCCTCCTTCTCGCGCTTCTCGGCCATCTTCTCCGCGGCTGCCGAGTCACCACCGTTCGCAGGTAAGCGTTTGATGAGCTCGAAGAGGCCTTCCTCATTGATGACCTTCAAGTTGTGCTGCTTGATAGTCTCGAGCTTCTTCGGTCCCGCATCCTCACCCAGCACTACATAACTCGTCTTCTTCGATGGTGCAGTCATGCATTTGCCGCCGTACTGCTTTACCAGAGTCTGTCCTTGCTCTCTACCGAGCCGGCCTAGCTGCCCGGTGAAGACGAACGACAGGCCAGCTAGGCAGTTCTCTTCACCTTGGGGTAGCTCGTTCAGATCTATCGCACCAGCTGGGACAGCAGAGTTGGCGTGCTGACCGTACTGGAACTTCGGCTTCTCGCCATCCTTGTCGCCTGCTTTCGGTGGTGGAGGCGGAGGTGTGATCATCGGTATGCCGGCCAAGATAGCCTTGATCTCTGCACTGTCTTCTGGTGCCTCCTTCGTCTTCGCTTTCTTCGCTGGTGCAGTCTTCTTCGCAGGACTCGCACGCTTCTTTGCTGCTGGCTTGACTTCCTCCATCTCGAGATCATCCTCATCGTCGTCGTCCAGAGCAGCAGACTTCCGCTTCTTGGTAGCTTTTGCAGTAGCCTTCTTCGCGGGCTTGTCCTCTACAATCTCTTCGTCTGCGTCGGGCACCACGAAGTCGTCGTCGTCATTCGTGTCCTTCATATCCACATCTCCATCCGGCTCAAAGTCATCCTGATCATGCCCCTTCAGCACCTTTTGCTTCCCACTCCTCTCCGCCCGCTTCGGCACGAGCGGCTTGTCGTCCTCATCCTCATCGTCCTCCACATAGTCATCTCCTCTCCGCCTCCCAACAGCAGCCTCGCTTTTGAAGTTGTCGGCACCACCATCCGCATCAATCATATCATCATCCGGGAAATCATCCTCATTCAACTCAACATAGCTCTCCTTCTTGGCCGTCTTCCTCGCCGACCCTCTTCCACCATTGACCTCGGCTTTCTTCCCATTAGCCACCTTCTTTGGCGTCTCCTCCTCCACCTTCGGCTTCCCTCTAGTCTTGGGCCTCACATCGTCAGTCCGTTTAGGCTTGCTGCCCTTCCCAAAGTAGTCTCCCGCAGTCGTCTCCTCCACTACCGGTTCAGGCTCAGGCTGCTTCTTCCTCGGTGTAGCTTTGGCAGGCTTGACTTCTTCCACTTCATCGTCGTCGTCTTCTTCTACCACTTTACGAGGGCGTCCGCGTCCTTTGGCTGCGGGCTTCGTTTCCTTGGCTTTGGGCTTCGCGGCGGGCGTGCCGGTTGGTTTGCCGCCGAAGAAGGAACGGATGTCGGACGGCATTTCGACGACAGGTGTAGTCAAAGTATAGCTATAACAGCATATCGTAAGGTGGATAAGAGGGAAAGTGCGATGCGACAGTATGACCATACAGTAGTTTCAGCGGAGGGTTGCTTGCCTTCAAGGCGCGTGAACGACGCGATCATTAGGCGTCATCCCCGCGGCATTGAAGGGCTTGGCGTTTTTGGGAGAGCTTCAGATTGCGACGAGCCATCGATGTTGACATGAATGGGCGTTCATCCCGTTCGCAACGAGCATTACGGAGTACACGATCAACTAGAAGAGAAGGCGTAGAGCTGAAGACACCCCACAAGACTCTACAGCCATACCGAAGATGGCAGCGAAGCAATTGAAGCCGCTATCAACCTCCCTGCTCTCCTCCTTCACCACAAGAGCATGCTGTACGCATCCTATCAATCTACTACAACTCGCAGCTCACTAATATGTCTCCCAGGCCTCAACTCCGCCCTCCGAGCTCTCCTCCCCCCATCAACCACCACCCTCTCTCAACCCACCACCCGCACCTTCTCCTCCACCCCTAGGACATTGAACTGGCTCGCCCCCAAAGCCGGCGAAAGCAGTAAATCCCGCAAAGGCCGCCCCCGAGTCCCCACCGGCGGCAGCACACGCGGCACCACCCTCGTCTGGGGCGACTACGGCCTTCGCCTCAAAGACCACGACCGCCGCATCTCCTCCGCCCAACTCAAAATCGCCGACGCCACAATCCGTCAACGTCTCCGCGGAATGAAGTACCGCCTCTACCACCGCGTCTCCGCCAATATCGGTGTCTACACAAGTGGTAATGATCAGAGAATGGGGAAGGGCAAGGGATCTTTTGATTTCTGGGCGATAAGGTGTCCGGTTAGTAGGGTGGTGTTTGAGTTGCAGGGGGATATTCATGAGGCTGTTGTTAGGGATGCTATGAGGTTGGCTGGGAATAAGTTGCCCGGGATGTGGGAGTTTGTGAGGAAGGGGGATCCTCCGATGATGGGCATTACTAAACTGAGCGATGGTGTTACTCAAGAGATGCTTGAGAGGCCGAGACTGGATAAGAGTGTGCCGATGCCGAATATGAAGGCGACGGCGAGGCGCATGCCGGCGACTACTGCGCCGTAAAAAGGGTATGGGTATGTATCATGTGTATCAATACTAAATATTCCTGGTCCTTCACTCTCCTTTAATGCGAACCTCCAGCCCGCCCTTGCCTGCGAGCGATTACCAATCACTCTTCCTCACTCCTCTGCTGCAGTAACTCCTCCTCACCTGGACACTCTCCGGATCGACAACAGCCGCAGGCACTGGACATGAAGTCCGCTTCAACTAAATACCACTCCTCGCTGCCGAGATAACAGCAAGTCCTACGCTTCTCCCGAACCGATCCTGCCCGAGCCTCCCTGGCCCTTCGCCGCTAGACGCCTTTCACGTTTCTTGCGGCTGTGGATGATGTTCTGGAGGCGTTTCCGCTCAACAGGTTCGCTTACCTTGGTCCAGTCGAGGTCTTCGCCTGGTTCGGCGTAATTGATTATGTCCGCCATACTTGACGCTTTCGACCTCGGGCGCTGCTGTGCCCGCAATTCGTCCCCGACCAAAGAGCTAGGCGCAAGCTGCTGCATCTCCTCGTCCGGCACGTCTGAAAGACCACTGCTGCTACCGGAATCGGAGGAGGACGATGCGGGTTTGAACCGGACCTTCTTCTGCGCTGTGTTCTTTGGTGCCTCCTGTGGTGCCTCCTGGCTCATCGCATTCTTGATGTTACGGCTGG
Source organism: Neocatenulostroma microsporum (assembly GCA_022814695.1). Classification (NCBI taxonomy): domain Eukaryota; kingdom Fungi; phylum Ascomycota; class Dothideomycetes; order Mycosphaerellales; family Teratosphaeriaceae; genus Neocatenulostroma; species Neocatenulostroma microsporum. The sequence continues at coordinate 10,113 of JAKLLW010001550.1, forward strand.
ACTTCGTGCCTTGCTCGTCCACCCAAGAACGCTGGAATCTCGCAGCCGCCCGGGTGGAGTAGTCATACCCTTCCTCGTACTCGTCGAAATCCTCGATCTCATCTGGCTCCCCTTCCTTCCTCAATTCATCCCTCCAAGACTTAAATCCCATAACCTCAACCGCCTGGTAATCGCCTTTGCCGCCTTGGGGCTCGGTATGCTGGTAGAACACATGCTGCCGCAGCAAAAGCGCAGATTGATAGTCAATCTCCGCTTCCGCACCTTTGCAGTACCCACATGTCCTCTCACCAGGACAGATCACGAGTGGGCCCGCGATCCGCCAAGGGGCGTGGGTGGAGTGTTGTTGGCAGCCTGGCATCAACGCTACTGCTAGTAGAAGAACGAGGTACGGTACGAGTGTTTGGTGGCGGATTGGTTGACAACGTGAAGATGGATTCATCGAGGTAGAAGTCTCTGAAGGGATATATGTGCTAGGTAGCAGAGAAAAGAATGGCAGTGATTCATTGTTGCGGCTTCACCAGCTTCGCCGGCGCGAGACAGATCTGGAAGGCGGGAGGGGCCACTATATGTGACTAGCGTTTGGGAAGGTGAAGTGAATGTCGTTGACTTTCCGTCTCGTCTGGGAGGGTGGAAGAGTGGGCGGCGGATACATGACCAGCGCGGTAGACCCTCAAAGCATCGTTGCATGGTCGGAAGAGGCAGACACGTATTCGGTCTACTGTCTCGCGTCGTTCGTGTGTCTCATTTTGAGGCTACTCGCGATCAGAGCGATATAGTCCCTACCACCGCACACGGTCGCACACCAGCCAGCTGGGAGAGGGTACCGCAGCCGATGAATGTCTCGATACAGCTGCGATCAATGTCCTTTGCAGAATCCAGCATATCCTTCGACGCTGACCACAGCATGCGCTCAACCCTCCAGAAGTCCGCGAAAAACGGTTATTGCCCTCGTATGCTTGTAGCACAGCCAAATTCCTCGCCTAAAGGCTGAGACACCAGCTCAAGGGAAGATCGTATGGGGTCTTGCTTGCGGACGTGCCGATATAGAGGCGCACCATCAAGGTATTCATCTCGTCTGCAACGGGATGCCTGCCTTTGCTCTTGGTAAGCCTTGGGTCTGTAGCTGTTCATGATGCTGGTAGGCTGTCGTCTGCGAATGATTGATAAGGGATACCTAGATCAAATGTCATCAAAAGACAATGCCCAGTGCTGACGATAATGTGATGCTTTCACCGCTCATCGCGAGCACCAGTCAATTTTGGGCGTGCCTACTTCCATGTCTGCTACATCGGCGGAGGCCGGCCCACTCTTGATCCATCCATGGTTCACTTGCTATGTGCTCGTATATTGTGTCCATGCCGTCTCCACGAGGTGGGTGGCAATATGAGGCAATGTCGAGCAATCGTCACCACGTCTTTATGCTCTGCGGATGCACGACGTTGGCTCTGGTCGCGACCAGGTATAACAGCGTCTTGCACGTCGGACACAGCGCCGCTGAGCCTGCTGATATGGCCTAGTCGGGGTGTCAGTAACGCCGCATAGTCCACTGCCTGTATATCCCTGGCGGCTGTGCGGTAGTAGAAGGGAGTTGCATGTGTGCTGTCAACCTTTGTAGCAGTCAGACCGCAAGCCTTGAGCTTCTGCCATCCGGACCCGGTAATAAGGCCTCTATGGTTTGACCTACTCGCTGGCCGCTGTGAAGATGTCAGGTTACTTGGACTAAGAGCTCGAAAGTCATATCTGCTTTCGTCTGGCGATGTTTCACGATTCCAGTTCTGCACGAAGGTGAGTGGTGTCTGTGACAACATAAGCGTGCCGTCGAAGCATTCGGTGTGGCAGCGTATTGGCAGATGACCGTTATCGCGCACAAAGCATGGGTAGATAGCAGTGGAAGCGATCACTGTGTGATACGCCAGGTCATTTTTGAGTTCGGCCATGCGATCTACGGCGGATTGGTGCACTGCTACATGTGCAGATGGTGTGTGCAAAGCCCACATGGGTGTCCGGTCATGTCCATCCTCGATCATAAGCTTCCTCCCGTGTGATCTCTGTGCTCGCACCCCTGCGAATGGTGCCAGTATGAGTGATGAAAATGGAACGTGGGCACAGCGGCGTTGCTTACAGGGCCTGGCAGAGTTGTCCGTAACGTTGTAACTTCTCGCAGCTTTGGCGGTCGTGTCGTGGTCAAGGGCTGGAGGTGAAGCAGTCGCGACTAAGCTGGCGGTCTACAGCTTGCCCTCACCGGCCGGGTAAGCGGCAGATCGTGTGCTACTTTGTCGCAATGCCGACCTGGTTCTCAAAAGACGCGGTGAGGCGTTCCACGGCAACTTTGTTCGCCTGTCATGTGCAACTGCCTCCTGTACGGGCCTCACATGGTCGGAACCTGGGGCCGTCGGTCTCCTACCTAGGGTCGTCAAGCTTCGATGCTGCAAGTAGCCGTCTCAGCTGATGTTGTTACTTGGTGATGGTGACCATGCGATTGCGAGGCGGTGGAGCTGCTGGTGCCGAGCACAAAGCATGGGTAGGTAGCGGTGCAAGCTATCACTACTGTTGCGCCGGCGAGCTCATCCTCATGGGTAGGCATGCAGTACGGCGCTCCACGACCATGCCGTTTGCTGTCACATACAACAGCGGCGTACACGTAGCGCTGGCGCAGTGGGCATGTCAGAATTCGGATCATCAAGCTGTCGCAGCTCTCGTCTGATATGATACTCAGGCGTCGAGATTGTGAGAGGAGCGGTGGACGTTGACGTGGGAGCTGACGCTGGATCCGTCCCAGATCGGCTGCCTGCATTCCTCACATTGTTCGCAATACGGATCTCGTCTACCAAAGATCCAATTTTGGCCTTCGACAGGATCTCGTGGAACAACAATCAACCAAGTGGGCGGTAAAGCCAAGGCGGCCGCTACGGTTGCGACGTTGAGAGATCAACATCCAACCTGTTCGTTGGTGTTCTTGACGACTCACGAGCTGCAGAAGTGCCTGGACGATCTTCCGCGCCGCGAACCCTCTCTCAACTACCGTGACGATCGGCGAACAGGTTGATTTTTCTTGACGACCAGGAGGCTGGAGCACTGCAGAGGCTTTTTTACCAACCCAGCCTCTCTGCAGCCGCCGGTCATCGTGCATACACAACATCTGCATGCATTTTCGTGCCCTGCCGACTAAGGTGCGCCAACCGGCCTCGGGGTCACGTCAGCTTGTCGCTCGCAGCCGTCGGCCGTCCTGTCATTTTGCCGAGACACGAGTTCACGTCTTCACTGGTGAGCCAGGCGCAGCAATTCTCGACCACGGGCCAATGGATGCTCAGACGTCGCTGAAACGACTTGACGACGGAGCGAGATGGCAGAGGATGCGCTGGCCAGGTTGGCCTGCTTCGTGGAACAATGTCGCTTACTGCGACTAGGGACATCACCAGCTGATCCAACGACTGTCTCACGGCTTTCTGGTGAGCCAACCGACGCTGCAGACACGATGCTGCTTGCGTGTCCTCGCAGCTCGTCACAATCACGATTCACTAAGACCTCGAAAATCTTGACAAGTGCGTTGTGGACCCTACCCCTCATCCACAGACTGCGGTGCGCACTGCGGTGGTAAGCACACTTTCTTTGCTTCTCCTCTTTGTATTGGAAAATTCTGTCGACCGTCATCAAATTTTCGCTGAGAACACTGTTCTCCTCGTAACCGTAATTTAGAAGGAGCGAATAGACGTATGCATGTGGAGAAACCA
>JAKLLW010001551.1:0-13842 GCA_022814695.1 Neocatenulostroma microsporum
AGCTCGCGCTCGGCATCGAGAGCGGATAGTCACTCGCCGGCGCTTTGCTTTCGCTTAGGCATAGCGGTCGAAGCATCATCGGTGTGACTAGCCTTGCGGGCAGAAGTACTATAACGTCGCCTGCCGTCCTTGGACGTAAACACCTTCTCATCCTCACCATGCGGCCCTCTCGACCGCTCTCTTGGATGTCCAGTTGACACGCGGCGTACACTTGGTGCCCCATCTCCAGCAGGCCCAGTAGACTCAGCAGACTGCTCACCTTTCTGCCAAGGCGGCGGACGCGACCGAGAGCGTGCTTCCATTCGTTGTTCGAACATTTCAGCATCTGCAGAGTTCTCTGTGATATGCATTTGACTAAAGGGCACATCGAACTTTGTCTGCGAGACTGCTGCGCCGCGTTTGCTCACCGTCAGAGCTAATCCACCCTCGGACAGCGCGCCGAAGAGATTGGGCTGGTGATGGATCTGTGCGAGCTCGCTGGCACCCGTGGGATCGGACTGGCCATCCGGCAGCGCGTCAATAGTAGACGGCACAGCGCCAAACCATGCCGCTTGCTCAGCCCTCTGCACGAGGTCCCATGCGCTGGGCCCAGAAGAGTCCGGGCCATCGTAGTCTTTTGGCGCGAGGAAGAACATGACGCTTTCGCCTTCCTTCACCACCTCCCCGAGCGCCTGTTTCTGCTGTCTCTCGCTCGCACCAGCGCTCTCATCATCAAAGTCGAACTCCCAGCCCTCCTCGCCACGTAGCTCGCGGCTGCTATACATAGAGTCCGGGTCCAAGCTCAACAGCCCGGCTTTCTTACCCCAGCCGCCACCACCCGATAGCACTCGACACAGCCGTCCACCATTCTTCAAATAGATCATAACCGCAGAGGCAATCTGTCGTAGTACCAGAGCATCGGAATTTACCCACGAGTTCTCAATGTGCTCCATACTAAGCCGTCGCCAGCGTTGTTGGAAGTCCGGTACAATGAGCGCCCAGACGTTGACGGCTTCAGGGGACATATCCAGAGCCTTGAAGTAAGCCGAGACTGAGGCCTCCAGCTCCTGCGATGCTGGCTGAGGGTCCGACTTGGTGGGGTGCTGCAAGCTCTCGTTGTATGAGGTGGCAGAGGAAAGGGTGCGAACGATGTTGCCCATGCTGTTGCGTACAATGCGAAAGGGCGTTAATGGCACCAAAGGCAAAGCTATAGCGAGGGCGCCATAGGGAGCTGTGAAAGGCAGGCGAAGCGTCTGAGCTTCGAGTTGCTGGCTTGTCTCCTGTACCAAGCCTTCACTCGCGTTACATTCGTAACGAGTATGTAAGAGTGTAGAAGCCATCCCAGTAGAGAATACAGTCTGCGCCAGTGGTAGCTGAATGGTGTATTGGAAGCTGCGCGCCCGCGTAGTTGGGACTTCGAGGCTGAGTGAGCCCGGCTTTTGAGCGGATGGACTGTAATTGACCTGAGATACTACAGACAACGGTGTTGGACGCGGCTGGAACATGTATGCCAGCCCTTCCTGTCCGGTGGCTGGTCCATTGTTCGAGGGCAAGCGGTCCACGACAGCGCTCACTACGTCCAACGGCCTGGCCATGTGTCTGCTTCCGCCAGGGATCAGGCGGTCGATGAGCTTTGGCGGTAGATCCGCAGACAACGCATGCTGGGCATACGTCGGTGTGAAAAGCAATGTCAACAGCGCCGGCGTGCTGGATACCTTCTCATCGGTGCTAGCACGTAGTTGGATCTGCTCCAGCAATTGTCCAATGCTCGTTCCCTGCGCGTTCCCAGTCGTCACTGTCCCCAGCAATGCATCAGACTTGCGATTCTGCCTTGTCGCCTCTTGCCCAGGTCTCTCCTCCTGGACCACCTTCTCCCAATCACCCTGCTTGCCGAAGGCTACGCCTTCGCTGTACCATCTTGCGGCGACAACTCTCCATTGTCGTTGTAGCCCGCTACATTTCAAGTGCCTTGTCCTTGTACGCCATACGTAGCGTCCTTCCGCAAGCATTGAAGCTCTTCTTCAAGCCCGCCGTCGCGACCTGTCAGCACGCAAGACCGGTTCAATGTCAATGATGCATCTCGAGCTCCGTAACGGGACGTCGCGGCAGAAACCCACCGAAAATTAAACAACCATTAGCGCTGCTGGATGTATGACCAATCAGCGAACGATAATTCAGCTATCTCCTAACATCCACGACTTCTCTGGGTCCGTCGCATCGAGCATCGAACATGAACAACCACGAATGTATGGAGGAAGGTAAGGGCAGCGTTAGTACCGTTCAAGGCACCATGTGCCAATATACCATCCAGCGTTCAGACACTGGCGAAAGAGACTATGCTAACAGCACCATAAGATTCAAGCAGACCCAAGCACAATATGCCGCCCATATGGTGCGTGTAAAACGCCGCAACACTCTCGCTATACCCACTCATCATCTACATAACACCATCATAGCTTTTACTGCTCTTGCTCTCCGAGAGCATATCTGGTCTAGGATTTAAGCCTCCCACATAATCGAGCCGCTGATAGGCACTCAGCTGTCGGAATCGTCAGGTATCAACAAGAAATCGGAGAAGTCCTCAAAAGGACCATCATCGACATCGACACTCCGGAGAGCATCGTTTATTGGCTGCAAGCCATTGGTCCCTGCCCAGTGGTCTGGGAGAACAGTCATGTCCACGTCGTTGACAGCCTCACGGCCTGTGATGATGTCGTCGGCAACGATCTGGTCTCCCACGTCCAGAGATGAGTTGAATAGAGCACTTGGCCCATACACTCCCATCGTTTGGTCACGAGCCGAAGCCGAGTAGGCCGGGACGTTATCCGATAGATCACCAAGGACGTTCCGCATGCCTCCATACATGCTGGGATCGCCCACATCAACGCCACGACCGAGAGGAGCGCGTTCGAAATCATCGTTATGTGCCGGCTCTGGCCTATCGCCGTGCAGGTCCCCGTCCGAGCCCATCGTACCTCGCGCCGATGCAAACCTCAGATCTGCGTTCTGATCGTGGCCGTGCGCTTGCGCTGAATCATCTGCCAGAGCTGAGTTGTCCGGTCGTTGCGAAAAGCCGGGGTCAAGACCTTGTCCACCAGGTGACCACAGATCAACCAATGTGTCCGGCCCGCCGACTCTTTCCACGAACATCGACCAATGGCCTACGCCTGCATTGTCATGGTGTATCCACACGACCGGTACACCTGGTAGAGGAGCAGCCGGTATATGAGCGGTAGTGCGAGGCCAGAAGAACCTGAAGGAGCCACGATCGAGACCACCGCCTGTCATGACACCGACAGCAATATCGCGGTCGAGGACTCCTTGACTTCGCAGGAACTGCGGGAGCGCCACGAGCTGCCCGATGGTCATCATGTTGGTCTGGGTCAGCTGTGTCACCTCTTCTGTGTGAGCCGGAGTGCCTGGTGCTAGCCCGAGGGCATCCAGCTGGTCTTGGATGAAGTGGGCGTACGCCGCAGTGGGGTTGCCGTTGCGATCAAACATCATCTGCATGATTGCGTCTACTTCCAGACGCTGCCGTATGCTTTCTGGCGCACCCTGGCGTCTTAGCTCGTCCTCGATGGACCCTAAGACCGCTTGCATGCCGCACAAGAGCCCTTCACCAGATGTAGGCACTGGTACGATGCCGGCTTGGACCGTCGCTTGGAGATGTCGCATTTCATCCGTTATGGCACCATGGTGATATCCGGCTCTCGGTTGAACTTCGCCCTCGCCGCTTGAAGGTAGGCTCCGTTCGAAGTCGATATCCGAAAGTAACGACCGAGCTATCTCTTCAACTGTGGTTGTGTGATCTTGGTGGTGAAAGAGTCCTGACAGATCGCTTCCGTGGTACGGATCGCTATGCGGCATACCACTATCGAGCAGAAATTGCTCGGCGATGTCGATGTTGAAGCGTTGCGCTGGCGCCTGCTCGCAAGGCTCTTGTTGGGCATTGGTTCTCTGCCAAGCAGATGTCTCGTCAACAGCGACCTCGAGTAGAACTATGTCTTCTGTGTCGGGTATGAAGAGAGTCGATGCGTTTGGCGGAATTGTACTGCGTGTTTCGTCGAGCAGTACGTTCGATGGCTTACGCGCAGGCACACCATAGCTTTGGCTTGAGTCCGTTGTTGTGGCATGACCTTGACTGTGGTAGGAGCGTAAAGTAATGAATTGGCGAAGCAGACTGTTCAGCAAGTCGTTGATGTCGGTCAGATACTCATCAAAGGTGTGAATCCACGAGTCGCCCTCCAGGCGTTCAATGAGTCTGTAGCCATTCCTGATGCAGAACTGCAGAAGTTCGACCGGGTTGATCTCGGATTGCCAGTAGACTGTCCGCCAAACGTCATGCAGTCCTGGCTGACAGAGAAGGTTGCCGACTTGCATGCGCCAATCCCACTGGGCCCTGATCGCCGGTGCTGTAGTGCGGCTGCCTTTGCAGTGCGCAGCATGATGGTTCATGGACAGAGCAAACGCTCCCACTGCAGCGGCGAAGACTGATCTGCATATTCCACAAGCATGAGCAAACCGTGACTGTTGGCGTTGAACCTCTCTGGCCTGCCCTCCATGAACGCTTCTTTGATGGTCGTAAAGCTTGTATGGTCTGTCGAAGTAGTCATTGCATTCATTGCAGGGCAAGACGTCGTCTGCATGCACGCTGTTACAGTGCCGCTCGAGCCCTTTCTTATCCACGCATGCTTCTTCGCATCTCGGACACCAGTAAAGGTTGTCGAGTCCAGTGACTGCTGAATAAAGTCGTTGGCCTGTACTCCGCTGCGGCCGTTCACGCTGCAGAGCAGACGTACGCCTGATGCTGAGTGGCAGAGGTCGCGGGAGAGGACTGGAAGACAAGACATCGTTCGGCGCCTGCTGAGCGCTCAACTCGCGTTGCGGTGATGCGTCGTTGCTGTCGTCCTGTGGCAGGACTTGCGCGCCTGACAGAGGTCAGTCGGGACTCTCGTTAATGTATAAAGCATTGCAACGGAAGGGAGTTACAAATGAATTGGGAAACAGGGACGCACCTGGAGGATGCTCAAGCGCTGGTGGCGCCGCTCTAGCGAAAACAAGCTCGCTATCTGCAGCCGTTGCATGCGGGCGTCGATCAGATGGCAAAGGACCACCGTTTTCAGCCCGTCTCGCTACATCGCTCGTGTTGAATGATGCAAAAGCGGCTGGAATGATCCAGGCCAGGCAGCTGAAGGCGAAGAGTTGCTTGAGGGAAACCATGGCGGCTGCAGTCTTGCTGGATGATAGGCGAGGCTTATGAGAAGGCGGCCAAAAGGCCGGGTGGTTCTATACACACCGTTCTTGAAGGCTACGAGAAAGCTTTGGGGATCAGTGGTGCTTTATTGAGTAGGGAAGTTCGCAATTTGTCGTAAGTGAGAAGACAGGACGATGGACTGCGTTCCCTGGGGCACTTTGGTGGAATCGTGGGCGCAGCTTGACTGCGTGGTACCAAGTGGGCGAACCGGGCGCCCATCCGGTCGTGATTGCCATCAAGTTGACAAGGATAACTTCACCACGCTAACAAAGCTTTCTCAAGACTTCTGCGACGACTTGCCTCCTGTAATCTAAATGTCTGCTGACCTGGCTTACTCGCGATGCGTAGAGGCTACTGTGGCCCTGCCAACTAGGCAAATGCCATCGACGTGCAGAGGGTTTCTACGGGTAGTGACCGCCGTACTGTTACTACCCGGCTCGTAGTATTCCCCAAATCTTGGGCGCGCCCGATGCTCCGGGTAGCGACAAGGAGCTAGCGGCGGTCAGGACAAGGACCAGCCCAGCCGGAACCACTGCTTGTTCAGTCGAATCGGAACTTGAGTCTCTGGTGGACCGTTGTATTAGGACAGAGCCGTGCACGGACCAAAGACGCCTCATAGCTCTTCATGTCGACAAGTGTTGGGCGAGCAGCGGGCTTTGACGGAGGCATGTGCAAATGACTTGCGCAACGTGGAAGCAAAGCCAAAGCTGCTGTCTCTAGGAGCGCTGCCTATGTAAGGTTGCGCAGAAGCTTTGCACGCTATCTGCAGCTTTAAAATCCATTAGGTTCTGGTGTCAATTGCTCCAGATCCACCTCGTACTATCTCCGCCGCGGGGCAGTAATTCCTGCAGCCACGCTAGTTTGGAATAAAGGCTCCAGCACAGAAGTTTGCCGATCGGCGGCCACCGAGCATGCATGCGCCATCCAGCCACCAACCAGCTCAATGCGCTCCCCTATATCGCCTATGGGACCGTTGGGGCTAGGTCACACTGGCGTAACATCTTGCTGAGGCTCTGAGGCAACAAGGATGGTGCTCGCTAACCGTGTGTATCTGCTGGATTCAATCGCTCGCCTGCCCTTACTGGCAGACAACATTTGGTGAGATGACAGCATATATGCATAAAGGAGATCGAGTGGGACAGATATCAGCTTAAGCTCCTTGTCCTTACCGAAATGCTGGTCTCGGAGGTCCCAGTCAGCCACGCCGATCTGCATGTAACCGCATATTCGTGGAAGCCATGGAAGACGCCTTCCAAGGAACATCCCTCATCCTGGCAAAGCTGACTAGCCTCATGAATTCATGATTGACTCGCACCGGGATCTGCAAGGCCGTGCATGTGACGATAGAGCACTGGAGTAGCGGCTTTCGCAACCCATGGTCTAAGCATTGGTGGAGCCATCTGATCAGTAGTCGATTAAGTCATTGTCTGTACAAGCCCGTCAGCGGAAATTAGCTTTGCGGAGCGAAGCCGAAAAAAGCCTTTATTGTATACCTTTTCCATCTGCATGGAAACGAAGGGGAGCGGATAAAGGTCGGTGAATAGCACCAACAGTTGACAAGCTAGTCTCGTAAGCAGTCCAGAATAGCGATCCACGCTTCGAGGCCAAGCTGCCTGAGGATGAACAGTGGGATTAGTCCGTTCCAATGGGCCCCAGCCATCAGTCCGACAGCCTCGCATTCCAGAATCTGCACGGCGGACGGTGATGTGTCGTCGGGAGACGGAGCGTACAGACCCATTAGATGTTATTCAGACTCGTTCGCTCCGGCTCGCTGTGAAGCAACTTGAGATATGTCCTCGCCTCGGAAGCAAGGTGTGACAAGGAATAGTCAGAAGCCTGAATTAGTTCGCCAGGCTTTCAAGTGCCGGCATTAGCGGCGGCCATAGCTCCAAAGGCTACCTTAAACGGCCTTCACCTGTGAAGGAACGCCGGCCTGGACGGGAGGCAGATATTCGTTGCCAGTCGGTTTTTCGAAGACCGTGATAGTCGCTCACAACATGGCCAACGCACAGGACCCATACATCCCACCAGGTAGCGCGTGAGACTCGAGCGTGTTCAAGCAACCGGAAAGGAGATGTGCTGAAGTGCCCGTAAGTAGGAATGATAATGCCCCGCTTGTTCTGAACAATACCTTCCGCATAACTGGCAGAAGACGTCGTTTTCGTGACCTGTCCCTCACTAACAGGCCATTACGTTTAGGAGGGGAAGTGTCTAAAAGGCAAGACGCATGTCGCGGTGGGCTGCCTGTCCACAGGGAGTGCGGAAACTCGGCGTCGTTGACAGTCGCAGCGTGCCGTCGGTACGTGTTTTAGGTGCAGAGCTAGAACATCCCGTGGCGTATCCGTTCTCTTACCAAGAACGCCAACCCGGCCCTACAGAACCGCGTACTGGCCGCGTTCAGGCGCTCGAGGTGAAGCAAATCGAACACGGCATTCCATGCGGACGCCACCTTTCGACGCATGCAGTGTCTTATCCACCCTGTATTGCACTGACTTTTTACTGCTCATGCGCCGTGAGAGAGCCCCCATCCATTTTCCGAATCAGGCGATCGTCGGTGTGCCGGGCGGCACACTTTCTGCAGGGTGGTCCTGCTCATGCAACCTTTATCACCGCTAAACAGAGCCCACTGGGCTTTTGCGGAGTAGTTCAGGAGCGGTTTAGGTGGTGTCTTTGTCAAAATTACGGTGACTAGGTGGTTGTGGTGTCGCTCTGGCACGCAACTGAAGTCGGGACGGAGTTGGCGATTTTCGTCGGCGACCAACCTCGGGAGACCCCGAACTCCTTAGCTTAGTTTCATGCGGACCTAGCGTTGCAGACACGTGATCCAAATTGGCTTTCCACTCGGTTGTAGCGTTGAACTTGAGGCCGCTGCTTTCCTGAACGTCCAACCCACGAACGTCACCCATCGAGCAGTCCTCTGAAGCGAAAGGAAACGTTGAGACTTCGGCCCCTCACAAACAGTCTCGGATGTGTGAAACAATAGCGCCGCTCTGTACGGGGGAGAACAACGCGACTAAGACTAGAACTCGAACCGCAGAGTAGTGCTAGCTGGGCAGCGAACTGACGACACCTGATGTCCTGCGGCAGGCAGAACACAGCGGCGCCCAGCGGCGCCTTCAGCGGTTCGGAAACGGCATACCGCTATCGACCAGCAAATCACAATATGCCAATGTCGCTTCCCGAAGATTGCTCATTGGGCAACTGGTGCCTCCGGTGAAAAGACGCCTTCACACGGGATTTAAGATGCGAGTCGCAAGTCACCGGACTTCTGGCATCTGACATGCCTGCAAGTATGTCGCAGCTGCGAAGTTGACTGGTACGGTCCGGCTCACGATTGCACAGAGCTGCCTCAAGTGTTCTCTTGGGCCACGCAATCCTTCCGCCATAGAAGCCAGCCAAAGACCATGTCAACTCATGTCGTTTTATGTGCTTGACACTTTCTGCGTTTCCTGCCCGGAATCGATCTACCTAACGCTCTCCATCCGGGGCGCAGGCCCCACAAAGGTACCCATGTCTGACTACTATGAACCTTGCCCTAGCCGCGAAGGCAACCTTTCGTTCTCATGTATAACAGGAAGCTTGGCCCTCCAATGACCCCAAGCTTCGGGACCCGAACCGACAGGCGAGCGGTAGCTACTGACATCGGCCCAAGATCTAGTAATAATGCTGCAGAATGACTTTGCTTCTTATCCGGCTTGCATCATCTCATCGTGCGTCGAGCTGGTCAGACGGTATCTTCTGAGCACGACCTGGCACTTCGCCCTGCCACCCACGCGCCGCCCAGAGGGAAAAACCGCTCACTCACCGCCGGAACTTAGTTTGAGCACCATCTGCAGGTACACTCGTGAAGAAACGGCTCTCGAAGTTGCCTGCAGGTACGACGAAAGTGGTGTGCTATGCCCTGGTAAGCGATACATAAGCCTACTGAATGCTCCCTCTCTGTCTCTCTCTCTCTCTCTCGGATCTCATCAGCCCGGTCATTCAGTGGTTCATCTATCGCTTTTGGATTCTGCCCAGTCACTCCTTCAGCTGCACAGCAACTTGCGGCAGTTTTAGTCACTCTTTAGATATTTCGTCAGCGGCCGCAACTTGTGCATTGCTCGGTCAGTCGTTATTTGCCGGCGCTTAGGCCGCCCACCCACCCAATGGCTCCAAGCGTTTCCAGAATCCGGCCAGTCACAGCCGGCCAGCCACTCAGACTTGCCCAGATCCCGCCGTCAGCCTTTCAGCCTTTGGTGGCCATTGCCAACAGTGGGCACCCTCGGGAGCTCCTCCATGCATGGCTTGATAAGATTCTGGACACCCGTGAGTCTCTCACGAAATGGGATGCTGAGTTGCGGCTGACCGACTTTCGTAGATGAATGCTTGCGAGGCCAAGATACACAGCAGAGCGAACTGTCCGGCTCTTGTACACCATCGACATACAGCACCCCTACTCTGAACCCAAGCGGCGAGAAACGCTCAATAATCTATGCTTGTCATCGTTGCTGGTCAACGTACAAGCATAGTAAGGACCTGATTCGCCATGTTGAAGAGGCCTGCGAAGCCGTGAAGCAATACGTCTGCCCCGACTGTCCCGGGAAGCATTTCAAGAGAGCCGATCACTTCCGTAATCATCATTTCGCAGCACACGCCCATTTTGGAGAAAGCTGCACCCATGCTGAAATGGCAATGGTCTGGCTTCCATCGCAGAGGGCTGCACTTGGCTGCGGCTTCTGCGAGTATTGTCAGCTTCTCTTTGGACCGCAAGATGTTCGCACGTTTGTGCTTCATCTCATAGGACACTACAAGGATGGGCTCCTACCGACTGACTGGAGTGTGACTTGCAACATCTACAGCCTTCTCATGCAAGGCCACGTTCTGCCTGTTTGGTCCGATCTCCTCCGCTCGCATTTTGGGACGTCCTACCAAGACTGGCCTCGGTTGCATTGGACCTCTGAAGGCACAGTCGACATCATCAGAAAGCTCGAGCACGCCATCACTGAAGGCGATCTACGTCAGTGCCTCTCAACCCTATTCAAGGCGGGTGGCGTACATGATATGGGCGTCACTGAGGATACCATCAGCAAGCACAGCTTGATGCTACCCTCGGTCATCGAGACAGCCTCTTTCAGCCCAATGTTATCTGGCTTCGGCATCACAGATCATCGACCTAATGGTTACCCAGCCAGCACACGCCCTGGAAGGCAAGCAAGCTTTCGCGATCACGACTATCGGACTTCGTTTTCGACAACGCCGACGGGTTATGAATCGGACATCAGCTGGGTCACACCGCCGCTGAGTGCAACATCCTCGGCGACTTATATATCCAGTAGGGCGGGACCAGGACGTTTGACCGAGAGCCATGATCACTGCGGAAGGCGTTCTCATCGGCCAGACGACGCCCTCGAGGCAATCTCGTCCGCGACTGGTAGCAAGAGCTTTGCACAGAGTGACACAACGCTTGTAAGCAACACGAGTGGCATGCCTGGGATCCCGGGACTTGCTGGCCTCGACCACAGCGCTCTTTATTGTGCCGCGCCGACCTGGTCTGAGACGTCCAGCGATCACAGCATGCAACTCGATCAATCTCCAATCATGCCTGCAGACTTGCGACCGCCATACAACGCTACGCCTCCTGTACCTCACAGGGCGTGCCACAAAAGATCCATCTCTGCGGGCATCTATCGCATGCTGCAGGCGCTCTCGTGAGCGAATGTGCGATTAGAGGAGTGGTTTGACGATTGTACGCTTCATTCCTAGGGCACCGTGGCATCTTATAGCTACTCGGATGGCCGTGTCCGCTACTTTGGCTCGTATCTGTTTCCTTGGTGGCTTGGGCTGGCGCAACTGATTAAAGGTGGGAGGATACCCTGTATTAAAACGTTGTTTCGTTCGATAGAGCCATCTCTAGAAACATAAAAGCTCTGTCCATAGTCACACAACGCGTGAACGTTCCGCTCAAGTTCTTTGTTGTCACTACTGCATGCTGTGGAACGGAAGCATCGCTGGCTTAAACAGCCGTTTGGTTCACTGTGCTCGAGCCGCACAAATCTATATATGTGCCGCCTCCTTAGGAAAGCTGCGATGACTACAATCACAAATTGTAAGGCCAGCTGGGAGTTTAAAGGGACATAGACTCGGGTGAGCTTCATCTATGCGCATGCGTTATTCTGAATTCCTCCATCCGCCGCCCACAGCTTCCTCCGGACTCATATACGCCCACGGTGCATCCCCACTCCTGCCCAGACCACGGTAGATGTTCGCCGTACTACCCAGACTGACCGCCGAGTAGTCCTGCGGCAAGCTCGGCGGCGCTGCAGCGACCGTCCGCGGTACGCTTGAGGGAGGCTCGTAGTTGTATGCTGATGGTGTATAGAATGCGGATGCGTGCTTGTATTCGGGTGTTAGTGGGCTCACTGGTGAGTGGTGGGCTTCGGCTGTGGACGGTGTAGCTGGCGATACCATTATCGAGACCGGTGGTGAGCTTCGCTGAGGATGTTCGTTCGGCGCTTCGCAGACGCCCTCTCTGGCTGACGGCGCGAGGTCCGTGGGGCTGGCCTCCTCGTCTGTAGCCGACGGCGGATCTGGATTGGTGGGAGCGTACCGTCTGCCGTTCGTACCAGCGAGATTGAGGCCGCGAACGGAGATAGTATCGATAGGGTGCGGTGACGACGTACTCAGAGCTCTGCTTTCGAGCTCGTGATGCCGCAGTACTTTGTTCGAATGGTAGACGTCGGGTTGACGGCGTGGCGAAGCATCGCCGTCTAGTGCATCACCACCGGCTTCAGTTGCATCTCCCTTCTCGTTCTGCCATATCTTGTCCGCAAGCTCGCCTCTCGATTCGAACCAAGGCAGCCAGTGTTTGCGCGTATACCATAGCGCTCCCGCAATAATGGCACCAACTACCGCAGCTGCCACGATGGTGCCCGCCATCACACCTTGCGACATCGGCTGGTTTCGCGATGGGTTCTGCGCATCTCCCTCGCCGCTAGTCGCCGCCACTACCCGATTGTTACTGGCAGACGCAGTGGGTGAGGCACTCCCATCGCTGACGATCTCGGAGCTACCGACGCATCCAGTCGTGCTGCATGTATCGGTGGCTATCGCCGAGGTGGTAATAGGCAAGGGAGCAATGCTTGGGACGCTCGCTGCATGTGCGTCGGCGTTGCTGTTAGTGAGCGTTGATGACGGCGGCGCATCCAAATCGGGCACAGTGGAGAATGATGCTGAACCCTTGGTCGCAGCAGCCTGTACGTACGTACCATCGTCCGCCAGCGAGCCAGTTACTGTATTGCCGTAGGCCGTCGTCTCCGTACTCGCGTAGCTGTCGCAGTAATGTATCCATTGACTCGCCTCAGGGTTCGTGACGGTCAAGCAGGACGGGCTTGCAGGGTTCGAGCAGTAGGTGCATCCTCCGGTGTTGATGTCGCAGGGCGATGTGACACCCTTCGTGTACGGAAGACACGCTGTCCGCGCTTTACAGCTGGCGGCGGTGCAGCAACCAATGAGTCCAGTACTGTCTGTGAAGCATGTCCCTGTAGTGCAGAACATGACACCATTCGCATCGCAGGTATCGACATTTCGCCTGGCTAGCTGATGTCCGGGAAGTCTGCCGAAGAGTTCATCTTGACTAATGCCAACTTCGGGATATGCTGTCGGCAGGACTCGCGGGAGTGTGGGCGGTGCTGTGATGAGGTGAGCGACAGCAAGTTCAATTGTTGTGCAAATGAGACACAGGTAAAAGCTATGAAATTGCATGATGGCTGTTGATCTGATGGTGTACGAGCGATCGGTGTGTCATCTCGATAGTCGCACAGGAGACGACTTGGAAGGCCAGATGAAATTGTTCGAATGTTTGCAGATGTGGACAATTGCTGCAGGGTGCCGGCTATGCTCATGTCGCCTGGAGAGGATCGCGCGGTTCTGTTTCACAAACTTTATGCTTAGCTTTCTTTCACATGCTCTCCCGCACCTCCGCGCGCCGCTATCTGATCAACGTCACTTCACACGCTTGAGCTTTCCGACTGCAACAACAGCTGCGTATGTTTCTATGAGCATATAATGGCCTCTCGCATCCGAGATCAGGGCCATTCGCTAGATTTTGGCGCGCTGCCACTCACATCTCCCTCTGTGCCCGCCAACGTCAAAGATCCTCTCGGAAATGCATGCATTCGTAAGTCATGCGCCGCTGAAAGCCTTCAGAACCTGAGCACCATCCATCGACTTGTAGTCCGGCAAGCCATCTGCAAAGCCGCCGTAAGTCTCTACGATCCAATTGCAGAACTCTTCCCAATCTCGCCCGAAGATCTCCATGGCATGCGTCTTCTCCGCGTCAGTGAGGCAGCTGTGTTGGATACTCCACTCTGCAAGTTGCTTCCAGCCATGGATTGTCATCCGAGTATCGCCAACCATGACCTGGTAGAACTCGTAGGAAAGCGAAGCGGTGTCATTGGTAGCACCCCTGTAAGCACACGGTGTCAGCGAGATCATCAAATGGAACGACGGGGTTGAAGCATACCTGAAAAGTGATGGGTTGTCGGCATTCAGCGCACAATGCAGGCCAGCCGCCAACAGCGACGGGAAGGGATGCTGACGAGCGTTGCCACATAAGTGGAGCATCTCGTTTG
>JAKLLW010001552.1:0-13841 GCA_022814695.1 Neocatenulostroma microsporum
TGCATTGGAGGGCTATCTGCGGTTCCACAACATGCCTCGCTAGGCTCGTGGACTGTATATACTGGAAGATAATGCACTTTTGTCTAATTGCAAGGTGAAATGGAACGCTCATCATGAGCACGCATCAAGCAAGTCAAATCTGAGAATCACGATCATGATCTCCCTTCCAGCCAGATCCTCCCGATCTGGAAACGTCAAGAAGTTGCGCTAAGCTGCTCGATAGCCCATCGGCAGTGTCAACTGCATTGAGTCAGCGACGTGAGTGCTTGACCAACTTCAGCTTGTTCTTCAGGTGCCGGAGTGCCGTGCCGGACGTAGCGCTGTCGTTACCGGCATCACCTTCCTTTTCCTCATCAAGTATCGCTCTCAGCAAATCGGGATCTTTGATCCTGAGCAACCGTACCGTCTCCTTGTCCGACCCTCGGGAGATGTAACGCCAGGCCAGCACAACGACAGCGGTAAGCAGTAGGGTGACAACGAAATATAGCCACAGCCACTTCGAGACTTTATCGTCGGCAGAAGGCTGGAAATTGAAGAAGTCTGTGCTGAAGAGTGTCTGGAGGTGACCGTCAGGGTAATCCAGCTTTGAAGCGTCAGCGGAGTGACATGTGCGCTCACAGCAACGAAAGTACCAAGCAGAAAGACCAGAGTCGCAGCTGCAATGACCCTCATGTCAGTGCTGTCCCGGCGGGCCAGTACGGCGACTCGGTTGGAGTCTTCCGCCATACGCAGGGAGGCTTGCGCGACCTCATAGTTGAGTCGGCCGTCCTGGTTGGCGACCATAGTGTAGACCTAGATGCAGGCTTAGTGGTTGTACGGAAGCATACAAGCCACGACTCACCGTCTGCACCAAACCCTGGACGTCCGCCTGGCGTACTTCGATGCGACGCTGTAGCCCTCTGTTGTTACATTGGAGCCCGTCAATTCTCGCAAGGATATCATCAAGCGCCCTGGAAGTCTGTGACGGGGATCCAAAGCTAACGGCTCTGCAGAAGTCGGCATGCACCTGGTAGATGGAAGAGATCATCCAGTCGCAGAAGCGAGAGCTTGCCCTCAGTTGCGCGAACTCTAAGGCGAGGTTGGTCAACTCCTCCATGGAACCGAGCAATCCCCTGTCTGAAGCCACCTCTCTGTCAATGTTGTCGTGTTGGAATCCAGGTTGATTGAAAGGAGTCATGCCCAGGGTATCGCGAGTCTGATGGTGGAGCCGTTGGGTCGAGGAGCTGAACTTGCGAAATATGTTACCACGCAGCAGTGTCTGGGAGACTGCGTATGCCAAGCCAGAAGGCAAAGAGACGACATCCTGACAGTCCGAGAGCTACTTCCGCACGATATGGAGAACAGTGGAATCGTTCGAAGTGATGAAGACGTTGTTCACTTTTGTCTCGACGTCGAAGACTGCGATGAAGACAAGAGTAGCGCCGAGCATACACGCCAGACCTGCCATGACTTAGTAGCTCATCCCATAACACAATGGAGGACTTACCGATTTTGGAGGGGTCTGAAGCGGATCGTGAGGTTTACGTAGAGGTATGCAAGCGTTGAAATGGAAGCATGATAGAAGGTGATCCGGTAACAGCCAGGCTTCGTGGAGGTGCTCATAGACAGAACGAGAGGAGTAGACCGACCGCGACCGAGGTGGTAAGCTGCCGGTGCTATGTAGTAAGGTCGCTTATTAGACGATTGTGTGAAGGTAGGCTTGGCCAAGTCCTGGGGTGCCTCACAGGACTCTGGTATGGATCAAGTCTCGTCGCTGGTCATCTCTGAGCGGAGACTGGCGAGGAGGATTAGCTGTGTTTATACTTAGGAGCTTCGGTTATGATTGGAGAGGCCAGAAAACATTACCTTCTTACTCGCCCAGGCTAGTACCTCGTCTTCCTAGATTGGCCCGCTCGCGAAGCTGCTAGTAGACAGATCTTCCTACGATCTATCGTCAGGACCTCCCTTCTGCAGTTCCACAAGAGCCCAGCAGCATCCTCCTCGTCAATTAATGGGACGTACAGTCAAAGTCGAGATCTCGAAGTATTCGTAACTACGATCATTGGCGAAGTTGTCGTCATTCTCAAGAAAGATCTCAGAGAATAGGTCACGCATGCTGTAGACGTATGAAACCCTTTCAAGCGAGCATTGAGAGCCAGCTTGTGGCGATAGAGAAAAAGCATCTGTACAACTTTGTAGAATGAAGGTGACAACACTTTCAGGCTGGCGAGCTCAGCTGCCACCGTCACGCAGCCCTCATGCAAGCCGGGCGGCTAAGCTCGAAAGCCTCATGCAAGATTGTTGTCCACCGAGAGCCAGTCAGAAAGTTGATCTCATTGTTCGTAGCAAGCAGAGAACTTGTTAGATGAGAGATGTCATTCTGTGTAAAGATGAGAAGAGGTACCGGGGTGTGAAGAGAGAAGGAAAGGCAAGTCCCGGCAAAGCTCGGCCTTTTGAAGTTACGAACGTCGTTGTCGATCGACCATAAGGCGTTTGCGATCAAGCAAGCGCTGCTTGATAGATGTTTCTGATGAGTCCGCAAAGCAATTGCGTTTGGCAGACTTGCCATTCAGCACAAGCACGGTAGCGGCAACGTCGAAGCCGTAACTTAGTCGGACTGGAGTCCAAGTACCAAATGTATTCAAAGGTATCATTGCTCCCCTCGAAGCGCAGCCGACGTCCACACATCAATCATTGACCCTTAAGTACAGTCTCATTAAACGCACAACTCTCATCATCACCTCCGCCTCCCATTCATGACCTTCCCAAGCGCCCTCAGAGCATCAAGTGCATCGCCACCCTTGCCGTTCGCTCTCCTTGCCTTCTCCTTCTCCTCAAGCACATCCGCTGCTTCGCTCAAAGTGCGATCAGCAAGGCGCTCAGCCGTATCCCTAGTACTGGCCAGCGCGTGCACGCCGTGGGCGAATTGGTCGACCGAGAACTCGAGGTTCTCTGCTATGTTCTTAAGGCGCTGCTGGATGGTATCCGGGTCCGTGGAAGTCGGTGCAGTAGGCGCCTGTAGTTGTTCGAGGATAGCGCGTTGCGGGCTGTCCAGGAGCTCGGGATGCAGTGGTGAGAGGCCCTTCTCGTCAGCTTCTGCGCCGGCTTTGGCGACTGGCGAAGATGGCGCAGGCACAGCGGATTTCATGAGGGTGTCCCAGTCTGCGCGTTCTTTCTTCAATCTACATCGTATAGGTCAGCATACAGGCTGCGTCCAATGTAATGAGCAACACGTACCTTTCAAGTTCCTTCTCAAGCTCCTCAGCCTTTGCAGCATTGGCAACATTACGCGGATTTGGTTTCTTTCGCAGCGGTATTCGCGGAGCTACTGCCTCGTCTCTCGAAAACCAGTCGCTCAATGTACCGTTCGTAACAAGGTCTTGCGAGAGCTCTTCTTGTATGACACGAGCTATACCACCGTCAGCATACACTTCGCCTTCTGCAAGAGCCTCCTATACATACCTGCTTGCAGCGCCTGAAACTCGACGCTCGACGCCGGCGTTTTGTCTTTCGGTGGTATAGGTTTTGGAGGCAAGGCTCGTGTACCACACCATCCAAGCAGGCATCGCATTCTGCGTGGCTCGGTAAGGTCATCGGCCGAGATGTGTTTGTAGAACTCCGCAGTTGGCACTTCTGCATGAGGTAAGGCTATAGCGGGTGGGTTCCCATCAGCAAAGACTTCTTGAACGTATTGACGGGCTTTAAGATCTCGTAGATATGCCGGCGAAGTTGATTCGCTTGCTGGTGGCGTAGGTGAAGCCCAACTATTCCCATCGAGCTGCGTGTACGAGTTGGATCGAACGAGCGCTGAAGGTGATAGCTCTGACGCCTCTGCAAGCAAAGGCGTCAGGTTAGGCGAAACAGACTGTGCTCCGCAGACATGCTTATACGTACCATTCCCGCGTCCCTCATCGATGATGCTGCTCGCTCGTCTCCCTCGCATTCCCGAGCTGCTCCGCCTATGTGTATCCGCGCTCTCCTTCCGCATCACCTGATTTCGTCGTTGCACCGGAGTATCCTGGAAGGGCAGCGCGATGCGCATGATCTTCTCGTCCTCCACACCTCCATTGGCACCGCGCTTTCGCTTCTTCTCTACCGTAATCGGTCGCGCCTTCTCCGGACTGGGCGAGCGCTCGGCATTCGCGTGGGACTTGGCATGTGACGCCCTGATAGGCGATGGCTGAGGATCTGAGGATACATGCTCGTCCGAGTGGCGTTTGCTTCGGCGTACTGGCTTCTCTGCTGCCTCTCGCTCGGGTGTGGTCGGGAATCTCCGGCGCGGCTTCTTCGCTGTCGTCTTCGGCGCCGGCTCATCCACAGGCGCGGGTACAAGCTCTGGAGCAGGTTTCGAAGCAGGCTTTGGAGGCGGTGGCATCTCCTTGGATGGTCCTGCAACAACTGGCGCAGGCGACTCTCTTTCCGCCGTGCTGTTTCTCACTGCTGGCTGCTTGGGCTCCTTCGCCTTCCTCCCGCCCTTCTTGAAAATGAAGTCGTCCACTTGATCGCCATAGCTCTTCCGCGACTTTCGCTTCGAGACGGCATTGGAGTCGCCATCCTTCTCCTTCGTGTTCACTGTCGTAGTCTGCGCGCCATTGGCCCTGCTCTTCTTCGCGGGCGGTTCATTCTCTTCGTACCCCTCATTCGACAACCGCGCACTCCTTCGTTTCTGCGTACCAGCTCCGTTCATCCCGATCTGTTCCAAAGGTGAGCGCGTAATGACCATGGACATCGCTCGGGCAAAAGGTGGTTGCTGGTGGACTCGGCAGGCGCGTCACTGTCGCGTGTGGAAGTCGTTCAATTCGTGATGCGCATAGACCACAGCACCATTACCAGCTTGATCTCTTAACAGTGAGCGCAATGTCGCGTTGCAATGGGTTGTGGCGCGTAGTAATGATGCTGGTGCAGTGGGTCGTGCGTGACGACGAGGTGAAATCGATTGTTTACACCCTCTCATGCGCGCGCGGACCTGGCCGAAAGCACGCTAACCGCTTTAGAGCGCTCGCTCACCCTCACCACCTTCCCCTTCTCCGCCACCCACCACACCGACATTGAACACAAGATGAGTGTCGTCGCACTCCGGTCACCAAGCAATTTTGGTCGAATAGCGCCTGTTTGATAAAATAGCGACTACTACACCAATATTGAGGAACGGGCTCATTCTTGTCAAAAGTGCCTTGCGACGAACGGGCATCGACGCGGACTACCTGCACACAACAACACGACGGAGTTGGAGGGAATATGCTATGAGAGTCCCGAGTACCGCATTGATACGATGTTCGTACTGATGACTCTACTTCTGTGACATCTGCCAAGCATGCACGCCCAAGGCAACGCAAGATGAAGCCTACTATCCGTGGTCCTGATCCATTTGTAGGAGATACCAAGACGGCCTGTAGCCGTCACTCAACACCACGATGATCTTCACCCTGATGATCTTACGAAACGCGTTCTCTTCGCCCTCATCCACACATCTGATCTCGCACCTCTCACGTCTCTGACTGCCTCCAGCCCACGTAAGCTTTGTGAATGGCCCCTAATACTCTATGCCCGCCCAATATCCGCGCTCCCTCTGCCCTTCACCCCTCCTGGTTCCTGCACCCTGAAAGCGTTTCCGTTGAGCGCCTTTCTCGCGATCCCACATCGCATTCTTGATCCCAGCAACAATGACCCTCGAATCCGGAAGGCGAGACTTCTCCCCAACAATCTCAACACCCCACTGCAGACGCTTTGCCGCCTTCAAATCATAATTCTCCCAATCAATCTCCACCTTATACGTCCGCGCCCGCTGCGCATACTGCTTGTCACCCGAACAGTATTCGAGCCACGTTGTCAAGGCACGCGTGTCTCCCGTCCCACGCGCAGGTGTAGTGAATCTTAAGGTGATGTCAAGAACTCTTTTCGGGGCAGTAGGCACCATCATTCGTAGGAAGCTCTCCAGACCTTGGAAATCGAGGTCGCGGACTGTGGCTACGACCAATAGAGTCGTATCTTTGCGTGCATCTTTGAGATATGGCAGGTACTCTTGCCTAAATTGCCGGGACGCCGAGGCCAGTGCGATACAAGGTATGACTTCGGTTTCCGTGAAGATGAAGTGCTCGGAGGAGCTGACCAGCTCGTAGATGCGATTGCGCAGCTCTGGTGGAAGGGCGAGAAGGGGCGCTTGTTGTGGCGGGGATGTTGGTGATGGTGTCAGGGCCATCTTTGCTGAGCGTTGCCTTGAAGTGGCGTCGTGGTTGTGGTAGTTATGGTAGTTGTGATTGTGGTGTGTTGGTGTGGGTAAACGCCAAGGGCCAGTGAAAGAATTGACGGCCGGCTTCGACACTGAATATCTCGAGGTCTCCAGAGGCCAATACGGTAGCTTTGAAAGCGACGCTGCTGTGGAGAAGAACGAACAGTGTCTCTAGAAGGACATCTAGCAACTTGATCCTAATGGACGCCGTAGCAGTCGGTCGAGGTTTTGCAATATCCGTTTAAAGAAGGGAAGCGCGATGTCAAAGTCGAAACATGTGAAAGTCCCGCTAGCTGGAGCCTAAGGACGAAATCAGCGGCACATGACGTTAAAGTGACGTGCCAATGCAACAAGGCTGTGAGATAGAAGTATCATTGCTCGCTACAGAAACGCCATCTTATGCCATGACCCATTGATCATACACATCGTCGAAAAGCCGTGCGCGATGCGGAGCGCAGATGCATAAACAGGCCCTCGCGCCAAAAGGTATCCCGCAGACAACAAACAAGAAGCGCCTACTCGCAGCGCGATGCGAAGATGCCGTCCCATGACCCATAGCAGAGAAGCAAAGCAGAAGCCCACCCGTCCAACGCCGCGCCGTCCATGAGAGTACGAAATCAGAGCCACCCAGACATCTACAGTCGAAGAAGGACCTCAAGAAGCCTTCTGCCTCGTACCCTGCGTACCGACGCTGCCGACACGTCCACTCGTCTTCCGCACATTGCCCTTGCTGTCTGTGCTGCGTCTGCTAGGCGATGAGCGCTTGCCAACACTGAGGCTACCGATGCCATTGCCGCTCTTCGTTGTGCCTGGCGTCTTCGGCCTCGTGGGGCTCGAGATGCGGTCTGTCATATCGAGATCCTCAATCAGAGCTGGACCGCGGTTCTCCACATCGCTGCCATCGGTGGGGACGTCCCACTTGGTGGTCGTGGTGGTAGTAGTCGTGCATGAGACGGCCCGCCTCTTACCGCTGCGGCTTACTGGTGACTGCGAAGCCTTGCGCGACGAGAGCACGCGGAGGGCGTAGTCGTCTTCGCTTTCGCCGGCGTCCATGGGAATCTTGGAGCGCTGCATCTGAATGATCTCGGTGTCCGGCTTGACGTCGAAGGGCTGGTTCTCCGTCATGACTCTACGCGGGCTGCCGTAGATCTTGTTTGTCTTCCGCGGCTGACCTGGGGTGGGCGCTGGCAAGTTCTCATCTGCGACAGCCCGGAGACTACTCTTCATATCATCGGATGAGCTGTGTCCTGGTGCGGAGGTGGCCCCTTGCTCATTGTTGGTGATCTCCCCAAGCGCCGCTCTTCTGGGGCTTGCAGCATGGCGGTCTGCGTTGGGTGGCGTGAAGGTCTGGCCATTGCTCGCCAAACGCTTGCTGCTGGAGTGACGCAGCCGCGTGGGTGTGCTTGGCTGCATGCTCGCCATGATCTTCTCCTTCATGGTGTCCTCGAACCACCATTCCCTGAAAGTGCCTTGGTTCAGGTGCAGCCAATGCTGTTGAGGGCCGACCACCATACCTGGCCGCATGAAGCGCATGAAAGCGATGACCTCGTTGGCGGTGAAGCCATATCGGTAGATGAGGTATGCGCCAATGAGGCATCCTGTCCGACCAAGACCGGCCTTGCAGTGGACGGCAATACCTTTCCGCTTGGCGATCGTGGTGTGAGCAAGGTCAATGAACTTGCGGACCAGGTTGAGTGGTGGACATGTTCCGTCGTCAAAGATCATGTCGAGGTGCTTGATGCCGAGCGCAGTGAAGTAGCTCGGTGAGTAGAGCTCTGAGTTCAACCGGACAACCAAGCCAATGCTGCGCTCGGCAAAGTGTGCGAGCACGTTCTTGAACGGCATCGGTAGCGTCTTGTCTCTGTGCAGCGCAGACAGTGATCGCGGTAGCTGGTTGTACATCGGGTCCGAAGGCTGGATGACGTGAGTCGGCTGGTGTTGCGGGCTGGCGAAGGCCAGGAAGTTGGGTGTGATCCAGTTGAAGTCGCCCTGGTCCACGCGCTCGTACCTCTCATACTCTTCCAGGCTGAACTCCTTAAGCCCGACCAAGCCTTCCTCTTTCGCCTTCCACACGCCATACACCACGTCTTGCACCGTCAATGAGTAGTCTGCCTGACTATATCCGGCATCTCTGAAAGGCATGCATGGCGGGTCCATCTGTGCGATCGGTGCCAGCGCCAAATGTGGTGGCCAGTTTTGTATCAGCACCATGTATGTTGCGAGGATGCATGCTGCGTTCGCTCGACCTGAAAAGACTGTCAGCTTCACCTCATCTGAGGAATGGCAGGGTCACCATGATAACGTGATGAACTCACTCCTCGAGTCTGCGCTACTCCAGAATACGACCGATCTGTTCTCATTGTCCGGGTGTCCAAGCACATCGTGCAGCTGCACCGCGAACCTGTACAAGTGCCCGATGTGCAATGGACCGAAGTCGGCGTGGAATGCATTGTACAGCAGATTGTGGTCGATGGAGAAGTAGAATGGCGCTGGTCTGTTCTCGTTGTTCTGCACCGCTTGTGGCCCATTCTGCGCTCTTGCTGACCGCTTGTTTGGCGATCTCGACGGCTTCGACGGGTATGGGAACGGAGTGCCCTCATCAGGCGGGTGTGTGTAAGATGCGAGGTAGAGTCGGTCTGCGAATTCGGTGAGATACATGTTAGCGATATTGCGCTGTGGAGCGAATGTCGGCTGGATGGCGTAGGGCGGTACAAGCGTACCCTGAATGTACTCAATCACCTGCCCGAAGCTGGTCACGGAAGGAACCTCGTCTGCCGTAGCAGCGCGGGCATGGTGAGGCATCGCACCCTCTTCGTTTTGCCTTGCCGGTCGTTGATGATACTTGCTGGGTCAAGATGAAGCAAGCGCAAAGTGCTCGCGTGCTCGTCTGGACTTCGTCGGCAGTTGCGATTGAAGCGGTGATGCTGTTGAAGTAATGATGTGGGCGCCGATGATTCTGTCGTTGTCGCTCACTGCCGCCGACTTGCGAAGTCCTTCGAACTGATAGAGATGCCGATGTTGTTATGAGAGAGCATGATGGGATGGAAGCTGATCTGTTGTGGAGTT
The DNA here is from genome assembly GCA_022814695.1 of Neocatenulostroma microsporum. NCBI lineage: Eukaryota > Fungi > Ascomycota > Dothideomycetes > Mycosphaerellales > Teratosphaeriaceae > Neocatenulostroma > Neocatenulostroma microsporum. Next base: position 9,275 of record JAKLLW010001552.1, read on the forward strand.
GTGATGCAGCTAGTTCGAAGCCTCGTTGCTAGGTGATGGGGCAGCAAAACAAACATCGCGCGCTCGGACGGGCTACGGCCCTTCCCGCAAAAGCATGCCGGTGCCTCTTCGGGTCGCACCACGAACAGTCCTCCACTGAGTCCACTCAAGTTTCAGCACCAAGTTGTTACGCGATCAGAGTGAGGCTGTAGTATCCTCTCTGGCCAGACCCTCTGGCACGGAGAGATCCACGATATCTGCCTTGGAGAAGACGAAAACGAAAACAAACCCCACCAGGTCAATGCGATGATCCGCGACGGCAAAGCATCAGGCTGGCTGCAGCTTCCTCCAGAAGCGCTGCTGCCATGGGCCAAGTTCAACGACGTCGACTTCACGCGCGTGATTCCGGGCGCCGCAGTCGGAAAGGGCGGAGCTCTACTCGCCAGCCAGGACCTTCGCGATGATGGCGAGCAAGGACGTACTCTGATGACTGTCCCGCGTGATCTCATACTATCTCTCGAGCGTGTACTGGAGCACGCGAAGGTAGACAAAGACTTCCGTGAGCTTTTGGAGAGCTTAGGCGAGTTTGGAAGGGTAGGTGGCACTTATACTTCCCTATCTGCAAGATATTGATGCCTTGCAGCGCAATGTGCTTGGTCACAGCGTACACCTATGAATGGTATTCTCCCTACAGAGCCAGCACCGATGCTGATGATGTACGGGCAGACTCCGCGAGGTGCCATTCTCACCTTCACACTCTTCCAAGCTTCCATCTCGTGTCCTCACCTAGCCGAGCGAGTTGGTGTACATAGCCCCTTCACAGAGTAAGTACGCCACTTCCATCTCGCTGTAGTGGATTCCCACCATGCCGTGAGCTTGGCTTCTCGCATCTTTTGTTCAGCGCATCATCCTGGAGATCGGTATGCTGAGTTCGCCATAGCTACGTCAAGGCTCTACCATGCGAGCTACTACCCACATTCTGGACTCTCAACGAACTGCAGCTTCTGGTTGGTACGACTCTGGCGCCCGCTGTCTCCTCGAAAATGAAAAGTCTACGGCGGGAGTGGGATTTGCTCTGCGATTCTGCGTCAAATACAAGGTGGTATCAGGTTGTTCGCGACCATCTCGACTACGACGATTGGCTGCAGGTAGATGCCATGTACCGCTCTCGTGCGCTGGACTTTCCGGAGATCGGGCATTGTATGGTTCCATGCATAGACTTGGCAAACCACACAGCTGGTGAAGCGACTACCGCCATATATGAGAAGGACAAAGATGGCAATGCGATTCTGCTTCTCCGCGACGGTAAGGCCATCAAGGAGGGCCAGGAGGTCACTATCACCTACGGAGACGAGAAAGGGGCTTGCGAGATGCTGTTCTCATACGGGTTCTTGGAGAGCGAGCGACAGTCTGCAGAGACTTTGTTCCTGAGCCTAACGATACCGGACGAAGATCCCCAGCGTAGGGCGAAGGCCAGAGTGGCCGATTGCGCGCCAGGATTCAAGATCGTTGACACCGGTGATGGCGAGATTGACTGGAAAGGCGACTTCATTTGGCTACTCTGCGTGAACTCAGAGGAAGGTCTAAGCTTTGAGCTCGCAAGGACTGTCGACGGCGGTGATGAAGAGATCCAGGCTCTCTTCCAGAACACAGAGCTCACAGGTGGCGCTGCCCAGCTTTATAGCCTTCTTGGCAAGAGTTCATTGTGGGATGTATATCGACTACGAGCCATTGCGATCTTGCAGCAGAGGGTGTTCGATCAGATGCAGCTACTGTACGGCACGCAAGACGACATGGAAGCTGCGCCTCATGGTCCCGAAACGGACATCAGGGATAGATGCTACGAGCAGGCTATGCAGTTGCGCAGGCTGGAGTTTGAGCTACTGGAGAGGGCGTACGAGGACTTCGAGAAGCAGGTGAGTCTAGATCTCCGCCTTGCATGAGGTAGCTAAAAGGGCGCTGGCTGCTGCTGACATTGGCCAGAAATTCGAGCTCGCGGAGAGCGATGTGGTCAAGCGGTACTTGGCTGAGATGAACAATGGCAGTGGCAGTGATTTGCCGCCGCATGCCCAGGAGAAAGGATCAGAAGGTTCAATTGAGAATGAGGAGGACGACTTCTCGTGACCTTGATTACCTCCTAGTCTGCACGTTCGGCAGCAGCAACCGGCAGGTTCAAGTGAAGCTTCTGAGGTTGAAGGTTTCTGAATTGCGGCTCTCCGCACACGGACACTACCTATCATGCCAAGAACGGCCATGCTACCACGGCGAGACGCAGGGAAGACTGCAGCTGTCCCGCATCTTGAAGACGAAAGGGGAGACATGCGGTGTACACAGAAGGTAATGCTCGATCCTGCCGAACGCTAGGAAGTACATCTCCACCAGTTCAACGCCGCCTCTTTACAGACATGACGCTCGACGGTCAGCAAGGGGAGATAGTGATATGGCCGGGCTAGCTCACAGCAAATTATGCCATCGAAAACCAGAGCTGCCACTGGTCGACAGAAGTGTGACTTGCACGTACCTAACATGCACGCCGTCGACCCAAGGCTAGCTGCCGCGAGCAAGCTTGGAATAGCTACCAAACTTCTTTGGCGATCATACCGGCGCCTAGTTATGGGGTCCCCAGATACACGGGAAGCTAGGAATTGGTCCGCTACAATACGGAGCTTGAGCAGGTCCAAGTTGTGTTCGAAAACAAGCGCAAAGTAAGCTCTTTTGCTGGCAGTACGCGAGGCTGTGTACGCGCAGATTAAGAGGTTCAGCAGGTCACCTCGTTGCGCTCGATGTTCACTTCGTAGCCGCAGCCACAACCGATGCTGCCGTCGCTTTCCGTCTGGAAAGAAGTGCACGCTTGACCGCTTTAGGAACTTACGAGCACGCTAGAGGAGTGTGAGCCAGCTCACACTCTTGCGCGCCAAGACGTACTCTTCGAATCCATCAGCCACATCTAGCAGGGGAGTGTTAAACCACATTGCTTCACCGCCGGCCAGAAAAGCGACGAACGGCCCTCAAAGTCGACCTGCTCAAGCTCCGTAACCACTGTTTGATCTGGTACATGTAGTCGAACCTCGGCGCTGCAGGCGTCAGCCGTGTGATCTTATGCGAGATACGTCCGATGTTGCGTACCAATTTTGTCACGAGGTCTCCGCCAAGGCATATCGAGTCAAACTTGACAAATAAAGACTCGAGCTCGTCGACGGAAACCACCCCGCAGTGTTGGCGATCACAGCCCAGCTACACGGCAAAGTCAAAGCATTCGGCATTCGTCCTGCGCTTCACATCTTCAACTCATCCGGCGCTCTACACACCGTTGGAACGCAGAGCTTTTGGGGCTCCGCACAGATGGAAGCTCTGCATCCGGCCTACTCTATCTATGCTTGCCAGGACCCTTCCTAGGCTGCATGAAGTGGCGGCGATCTGGCAGACTTCGAAGGTGCTGATTCGCATTTGAGACAATCTCCCCACTTCCGCTGCAAGCCTCGAGCCAAACCGCCTATAGAGCCAATTATACCAGCCTGATTGAAACAAGGTTAGGTGTACTGCAGGGTCTCTGATCGTGGGAGGGCCCAAGTGGTTCTCTAGCGTCATTCGGCTCGACAGCGGATGGCAGTTCTCCAGATTCGCATGCCCCGGATTCTTCCATCTCGAGTGTAGGAGAGAGCAGACCCACCCTTTTCCTTTCCTTTACCGTTTCTGCTTCGATGCGAATTGCTGGATCGCATGCTGGTCAAGCGTTTGAGTTGGACTCGATAGTTGTAACGGAACGACGCATGACAACCACGGAGAACCCCACTTGAAACCCAAATAGAACCCGCCCAGGACCTGCGACCACCAACTACGTCTGTGTAGTAGCCGGAGACCTGGCGCCTACCACCCATCATGCCGGGCATACTCCCAATGAAAGTCATCAAGGTGGGCGCGAATGCGCAGTCGAGGATCGCGCAGGCCTGCGATAGGTATGTAGCACCGCATGAGGGGACCTGCATGCAATTCCCCAGTGGGTCTGACGTAACCCCTATAGATGCAGAAGCAAGAAGATACGATGCGATGGCGTACGGCCGTGCTGCTCGCAGTGTGCGAATGTAGGATTTGAGTGCAAGACAAGCGACAAGCTGAGCAGGAGGGCGTTCCCGAGAGGTTACACCGAGTCGCTTGAGGAGAGGGTGCGAGCTTTGGAGCTTGAGGTTAGGGAGCTGAAAGACCTGTTGGACGAGAAAGATGAAAAGATTGATATGCTTTCGCGATTGGGTTCGCGGTCATCGCAGCCACTCCAGCAGGCGTCATCGCGGCGACCGTCGACGACGTCTGTGGAGTCCGGAAAGGGGCCAACAGAGGCAGCGGAGAAGGACGAAGTGTTCAAAGTGCAACAATCGCCATACCTTTTGGCTGGCGCAGGCGATGGCGCCGACTCGTACTTCACCGGGACCTCGAGCGGAAGGACGTTCATTGAAGCTTTCAAGCACAAGGTCCAGGAAACTGGCCAATCGACCGCAGACATCAGCACCGACAAGCTCCTGGCGAGCAGCTTGCGAAAAGCTTCGGAGTTACCGCAAACGCCTTCTTCATCGGTTGTATGGAAAGCGCCACC
>JAKLLW010001553.1:0-13826 GCA_022814695.1 Neocatenulostroma microsporum
AAGCAAGGCAGCAAGGCAAAGCTGCAGCTCCTCACGCCGCAGCACCGAGCTCCGTATACGAACACCGCCCGCGCATAAAGCTCCACACACCTGGAAGCTGCGCCCCAGAAGGATGCGCCCTACGGTTGATTGCGGGCATTCACCGGCTCACGCGCAACCTAATGGAGCGTGTTCATTGGTTGTCGCGAGCTCTCACCGGAGCGCGATATTCAGTGGGCGGCGCGGTGTTTCAATGCGAAAACTTGGCGCATGTGAAAGTGTCCGAGGGCGTGGGACGAATGCAGAGACTGCGAAGCTTGCTTTCACTGATTGTCGATGCAAAGGCGGCTGTGCCGATTATTGCTTGCGCTCACTTGAATCGTACCATTTGGAGTGGTCGCTGGCGAAGTGAAGTCAGGTTGATGCCTTAGGCAGACTACCGAGCACTTTGAGCTTTCGGTCAAACAAGACCTCACTCTTCCATCAAGTTTACGTTCATCATCGATCATGGCTGCAGGTGCTCAAGGTCAACAAAGTAGGTGGGACAGCTTCTTCTTTCCGTAGTCATCGTGCTCATGCCTTTCAGTTGATCTCGCTACCCTCTCTGCGCAACAGCTGTCCCAAGTCAAGAAGCAACTCGACGATGAGGTTCAACACCTGACCAACTCCTACCAAAACCTTCGCACAGCACAACAGAAGTTCCGCGACTGCATTGTGAGCATCAAGAATGGCGTAGCATCAAGCGTAAAGAGTATGTCAACGCCGGCGCAAACCCTACTTCCATCCAGTCTTGCTCGGATCTGACGATTTGTATGCAGACAAGCCTCTCCTCGTTCCATTGACCTCGTCACTCTACGTACCCGGAAAGCTTGCAGATACCGAAAACGTGCTTGTGGATGTCGGCACAGGCTTCTACGTGGAAAAGTCGACGGACGATGCGCAGAAATTCTACAATGGCAAGATCGAGGAGCTCGGCAAGAACATCAAGGATCTGGAGAATATCGTGAACAGCAAGGCGAACAATTTGAGAGTGGTGGAAGAGGTTCTGCGGCAGAAGGTGCTTGCCGGTCAACAAGGCGGGCAAGCGACGGCCGGTGCATCATGAGCCGTGCTGCGTCCGAGCGACCAGGGACTTGCTTCCAACCCATGGACAAAAATGCCAAAGCTGCTCGCGCTGTCACCACCGATCGGTGCTCAGCCTCTCAACCCAGCGAGGAGCCAGTCTAGTCCACTAGTAGCTCTGCTCAACAGGACTTCCTCTCCGTGTCATGGACATGACAGTCGGGTGCGTCAGAGTCACGAAATGGATGATGTCCAAGATCACAGACGCACGCGTTTGGAGCATGGTGCAGAGAATACGGCGTTGACAGCGGATTCGAAGCTCATTTCTGGCGACCGCCGCCGCCGCCTAAGATAGCTGAGCCAAACACGGAATGCATCTCAACAACTTGTGCAAGCATTCAGGCGCTACGTTTCCCTTCAGCCTCCAGTGGACAACATCTCATAAAGCCATCATCTGGACAGGCATTGGAGGAAGATGCAAAACCTCGAACCACCTCTTCTTTATCTGACCAGCATGTGACTCGAATGAGGATCGTGCGCAGGATGCATCGTACTCATCATATGCTCTGATACCGTGACATCTACAGTTTCTGTATTCGTCATTACCATACCGTAGTATCACGTGCCTTCCCCACTAAGATAGCACCTGCATTAGCGCATCTCGGCGTTTCCAGGAACCGAACTCTCGTTTCTTGAGCTCCAAACAACCATAACATCGAACGCTTTCCTTTCCAGCGTCTCTCCAGCCCTCTCAGACAACCGAACGCTCCAATCGGACACTACTCCCCCTCCAGCATCCAGCAGCAACAATGTCCGTAGCCAACCCCGCCTTCCCAACCCCACCCTCCGACAAGGACACACCATCACAAGATCGCGGTATCTTCGAGCATGAGGGGCAGAAGCACGAGTGTCATCACTATGTCAGGATGTATGGCGGCAGGGTGTTCAATGCTGCGCTGATGGGCTTTGGTGCGACCTTGGGAGCAGACGCGGCCAATGCTGCGGTTGGGGAAGCGAAGGTATGTTATTGGCCCAGAGGGTTGGGGAGGAATGGGTGCTGACTAGTGTGGTGTGTGGTAGGAGTGGTGGCGGCATTGAGAACGATCCAGTGAACGAGGCCGGTGAGAAGAAAAAGCAAAAAGTATTGAGAGATGACTTACGAAGGATGAAGCATGAGCATGATGCATATTGAAGTGGGATGGATGAGCATGGCGTTAGTGGAGCACAGCACCAGAAGGGAGACAGTATGAAAAGCATCAAATACTGGAGACCATAAAGGCATAGAGGCGTTGTACAGCGGGCGAAGCGAGACAGTAGCCAAAGGCAGACAACTTTCTCCATAGCCGGATCGGCATGTCCAAGTCAATGGCTTCCCTGCACACTGACATACCGAAGCCTTGTCGTGTCGCTGACGTTCGGAAAACAGCGTTTGAAGTCAGACCAAACCCACGGTATCCAGGCACTGTATATCAAGCATTCGCCGGACATGCGACTCGCAGAATGGAGTAAGTCGTGCACGCCCAGCGATACCAAGGAATGCATGACGCACAATAACGGCGCTGGGCCATCGACTTGCACCGTCTTGTGCGAGCAGAGACGCCGCTGCCTTACATCAATACTGACAGAGGCATTTGAGGTCAAAGAGGTACAGTAGTGAAAGGTGTGAATGAAGTAAGGCAGTCGAACGGCTCGGCTCTGATAGGTTAAGAATTCCTGTGATCGCTGACCGTTGGTCACAATTATGATTCGAAATTGAGAGTTGCGAGCGTTGATGTGCTTATGGAAGCCCGCATTCACTGACAGTGTGACGCACCTTCCTCATCCTACAAGGAAAGAACGCTAGGTGAATCACGCGCACTAGCGCGAGAATTTCTAGGCACACGTGCGAAATCACTCTCAACAACACTTCAACATCAACTTCGTAAGCAATCTGATCAACTTCAGATCAAGCTGAGACCTCACGCTGCAAGCTTCATACGACCGCTCGTTTCGCCGCCCACTTCCTACTACCGACCGACCTCTACTCGCGCATCATGGATCCCATCTCAACCCTGCTCTCTCAGCACGAGTCGCTCGGCATGCTGTGCGGGTACCTCTCGAGCGCCGACATCGTCCATCTGGCTGCTACGTCCAAAGAGAACTACAAGTACATCCGATCCAGCGACAACATCTACCGACTGCTGATGTTGAATGCGATCTGCGACGGTCGTGGCATCCCCGCTCGAAGGCTTCTCTTCACTGGCTACCCTGGTGATACCGAATGCTTGGAAGCTGATTCCCGCCCATGCACATCATGCGGTGCTCAAGTCTGCGATGTAAGTCTTCGGCACCGTACTAATGAACACGGAACTAACGTGCGCAGAATTGTCGCTTCCACTTCTACTACAACCTGTCGGCTAAGCGCGAGCATAAGTTGGTGACGAAGGCTGAGGATACCTATCACGCAAAGGACAGGCAGACTGGCAGCCTCCAGACCGACAAGGCACTGGCCATGTACTTCGCCAGCGCGAGGAGATTCTGCGCGGACTGCCATTATCTCTGTGATCCGATGAAGAACAAGTATCACTGGTGCGAGTGCGACCCGTACGAGAGGTTTGTCGGTCAGCGATGGCTGTGCATACCATGCTTCCTCGTCGAAGAGACCAAGGCGCTGTCCGTGAAGGCTTCCAGGATATGTGGCTATGATGGAGGCAAGCGTAGCATATATCCATATCGGCCGGGTTACCTGAAGGTAGGTTCATGGTGAACATGCAGGCCGGCAATAGTAACTGATCCTTCCTTAGGAACACTTGTGTCCGTGTGGCAAGCCGGCAGTGGACAAGTCGCACGAGATCTGCAGTTTCTGCAACAGGGTGGCCGGCTGCGATCAGAGTCTGATGAAAGACTTCACGATGCCGGGGATCCTGGCCCAAATGGGTGGTGTAAGCGAGAGCAACACCGGCTTGAATGGATTGCAGTAAGCTGCAAGCAACAGTGGTGAGCAGATATGATGAACAGACGATGCGCGTGAATACTGAACGGCACGGTACCGTGTACCGGCCTGGCTCGATAATGTGAGGAGACGGATAATTCGCTAGCATAACTCATCAGCATATCAATATGCAAAGTAAAACGAAAGCAACGCCACATGCACCATGCACCATGCGCAACCCATCGTATAACTACCCAGCGCCACCCACACTCAGCGCCGTCCCACCACCCTCCCCGTTAGGCATCGCCTCGTGATTCCGTCTCCTGCCCGGTTTCCGTCGCGAAGTCACATCGTGCAACGTCGCCGGGTGCCCGTCCTGCGCACGTCCACCAGGCGGCTGATTCTCTCCGTTGACTTCCATATCTTCATCCTCCACCTCGCCCTCGTCTTCTTCTGCGTTCTCATCCGCCATCTCTGAGTCGCCTAGATCTGCTGTCTCAGCTGCTGTGCGGGCGGAAGCCCGGGCGTTGGCTTCTTCTTGGTTCTGCGCCCAGATCTTGCATTCGTCCAGTTCATTAACGTCAGTCGGTCGACTTCGCAGCCACTTCATTCTTGGACCTGTCTTCGCGACTTCGGAGACGCGGAAACCGTATATGCGCGGCTCGTATATGTTGCCTTGTCCCAGGCCTGGCGCCAAATTCTTCGGTGCTACGCCGTTGATTGACTCGGGTTGTGGCGCTAGCTGTGTACTGCTGGGACTTCCCACGGGAGGCGGAGGTGGTATGTGTTGTTGGTTGGATGTTAATGACGATGCAAGCGATCCTCTAGAGTCCTTGCTGGTCGAGAGTGGTGAGGAGACAGACGGTTCAGGCGGTGCTGGTGGTTTCTGACCGCCAACATCGAGCTCTGGGAAGGTCATGAAGAAAAGGCAGCCGAAAGTCGTGCCGAAGAATGCGCCGTCCACGGTCTGAAATCTGCTGTTTGGCGGGCTGTACACGTCCAAACAGCTCGGGCAGAACAGCTTCACCGTCTCCTGCCCTGGTATATCGGAGCAGCCTACTGGCAGTACCTTCGCTCCGTGGCAGTACACCCGCGGACAATGCCCGAAGTGTCCCAGCTCATACTTCTCGGCCATTTGCTGTATGCCTGGTCGACTCGTAATGAAGCGCTGATGTATCAGCCCGTACAGCATCTCGGCGGAGCTTTCGATCACGCTCAGATCACTAGCCATTCGCAGATGTCTTCGCTCCGCCGCGTCTCGCCTATAGCCTCTCCCATCCTGCTGCATATCGTCCTCGTCCTCATCTTCATCTTCCTCCTCTTCCTCTTCATCCTCTTCCTCTTCATCCTCACTCGCGTCCTCAGGCTCCACGTCCAGTATCATCTCCAAAGCCTCCTTGTACATTGGCACCTGACTCTGCAGGCCCGTGAGGTTGAAGTCATCTTCTATGAAGTCCTCTGACACCTCTGCGAAGTACTCATGCCCCACTAAGCTGCAGAACGCGCTTATCCAGCTCTCTGGCGCTTGTGAGGAGGATGACATGGCGGACGATTGGTCTTCGAGCGGAGATGGGTCGTCTAGCGCTTGGTCGTCTTCGATCGTGCACGTCTTCTCAAATACTTCTGAAAGGCTGCGGTGTCTGTTCGGTCGCTGTGCTCCTCCTCGATCGTCTTCTTTTGGTGCTTCTTGAAGCTCGTATGTACGGTTGTGCTCGGCGTGCGGAGCCAGTGTGACTTCCTTCGCTGGATACTGGCGTGCTTATGCGAGATATGCTCTTGCTGCTCGTGACTCGTGTATGTGTTGGGTCTTTCCCACGGTCGAACCTTGCTTCAATGTCCGACTCGTGAGCACGTTGGTCGCTAGTAATCAAGCTTCCTCTGGCCAACTCCAGCGCATGCTCCTGATATGACTGTCTGTAGCGGCTCACTCAAGTCCGCATTGGGAAGCTGCCCTCAAGTTGGCAACGATGAGGCCGGTCCTGTGACTGCGCACCGATGTCAGACCCTGCTCTTACTCGTAGGACCCGGAGACCGCCGAGTGTGACTAGATGTGTATACAGCGGTGTGGTGGTATAAGGTTCAAGCTGTGTTGATTGTTTTCGCGCATTTGGAACCTTGGAGGAGCGAAGTGGGATGAATCGTGGTGGGCTGGCTTCGGCAGCTTGCAGGAGCCCGAGCCGACGCGAGCCCGATATATCAGAGCAGGAGCGGCATATCACGTGAAGACCGAAGAGTAGACTGGCTGACAGTTGAGATGGCGGTACACAAATTCGCATAGTTGAGAAAGCACCATGTCTTCGTATGTACCTACCTACGATATTGCGCTCAAGCTACGTTCCTTAGCTATACGGGGCCGCAGGGGAAAGGCTAGAACAACTCCTTCAAGATCTGCGAGAGCCCATCCTCCACACCACCGAATTGTCCGTTCTCAACTCCATCAGTCGCCGGTGCATTGTACAGACCATCAGCTCCCTGCCCGTCACCGTTCCCAATAGTCTGATACCCGCCCGCTGCCTCAAACAAGCTCGTCAGATCATTGGCCATGCCCTCGGGACTCGTACTCCCACCGGCTTGAGCCCACTGCTGCGACTGCCCATTGAACAACGCCATTTCATCCACGTTATGCCCAGCCAGCCCAGCCATAGCCACTGCGGCGGAGCGACTTGGATCCATGTCATCGGTCTTGTTGGTCTGCTGCTGAGGCTGTTCGCCGCCAGTGCTATTGTCTTTGATAGGCAAGCCAAGCTTAGGCCCGACTTCCTTGAGCACACGGATGGTCTTCCACAGCCTCTTCCCGATCCATGAGCCTTTACTGAAACCACGAACGAGTTCAAGCGCCATGTAGAACTCCTCACGTACGTTCTCCGCGAAGAGAGCGGGCGCGTGACTGACGACGAGGAACAGCACAGCCAGTGCTGAAGCCAAGAAAGCATTGAAGAGCATCTGTTGTGTGCGGTAGAGGTCTGAAGTCTGGTTGATGTGCGTAAGAACTCTGATCGTGTCTTTGGCGACATCAACAACCTTGATCGCTTCATCGCGGTGTTGCATAATGGCTGTCGCGGAGTGCAGAACCGGTCGGTAAATCATGATGCGCATGTGGTTCGCGCGCAGATAGAGTAAGATGCGTAGACGGTGACCTGCTCGCGATGGCGGTGGGCCGATGGGCGTCGAGAGCTGGTCGGTCTGAGCCAACGATGGGTGCTCAAAGCGTAGGTGGGCAGGGATGCGACGATGCCACTCTATGACTTGATAGTCGAGGTAGTTCATCTCTTCGCGGTTGATGGCGCTGCCATCTGCCGGTGATGGTGTAGCAGCAACGTTCCGCCAGACTTTGCTGCCGATGGCCGAGTACTGAATCATGGCTGTCAAGTATGGCGAGCGCTCCTCTGGCTTCGGCAGCTGTGGGTCGATGTCGGCGTCTTGCAGTGCGAATGGCATGCCCGTGCCGAAGCTCCAGCGCCGGTCGAGAACGTAGATGGACCAGAAGAGCAGGATCGTCTCCGAACGCTCAGACTCGTCTTGCATCACCTCGTAGGTCTCGCGGCGGTGCAAGCCAAGCTCGATGCACAAACGTGCTGTCAGGCCGATGATCCGCCAAGAGGCGCCTTCGTTGTCGCGATGGAACTCGTACATTGCCTATCATTGTCAGTGAGAGTCTCTCGAACTAGAATGCTAGCGGACATACCGTCATGGCCAAGAGCCGGATGCCTTTGATGTTGCCAACACTGCCGAGCGAAAGGGTGGCTACGGCGGGCTGGACATACTCAGAGAGCTTCCTCCCGAGGTCACTACGACCAGAAGCCTCCACAGTCATAGCTGTAGCGAGCACCATCTTCAAGATGTTGGTATCTTCGTCTTCTATCGAATCAGCACCGGGTAGGCCCTGCTGCATGAGACCCACCCTCTGCGCAGCCTCCATGAACCTGTAAAGATTCTTCGCATACCCGATCACCTTGTTAATGTCCAGTAGAGGATACATCAATCCCATCTCATCCTCGTAGACATGACACAGACGCATCGCTTCCTCTTGCGAGATGCTCCTACCGAACCGATGAGTATGCTATCGATAAGGGTCATACTCACGGGTACTCACCAAATCGGATCCTTCTCTCCGTGGAAGCCCTGTATGAGCTGCCCTCGTTTGAACGCTGATGGCGACCCAACGGGTGATGGGTCCGCGGTAGCGTCCGCGCTGCCATTATCTTGCGGGCCAGTGATGCCCATAGTCTGCAAGCTACTCTTCGCTACGTCGAAGTTGAATTCGTTGCTGGTCGGACCGCGGAAGGAGGGCTGCTGGCTCTGCGATGCGGTTCTTGGTCTACCCGCTGGATCAGACATGGGTGCTATAGGTGCGCCGGGAGATGTCTGCTGACCTGAGAAAGACTGCCGGTGTTGCGGCTGGTAGTAAGCGTGCGACTGCAACGATGGATCAATCGGTGTCTGCGGTTGCTGCTGCTGCTGTTGATGCTGCTGTTGATGCTGAGGCGGAGCTTGCTGCTGTACAGGCGCAGGCGGTGGAGGCTGCTGCATCTGTTCCATTTGCTGCATCTGCTGTAACGGAGGCGGCGGACCATGACCCAATTGCGCGCGCAAGTTGCTCAGATCGTTGTACAGCATGTTGATCTGTTCCTGCAGACTCGCGATATGCCCCGCCATCTGCTGATACTCCTGCGAGTCCTTGAAGCCATTGCAGCAATTCGGCGTGTAGACGCACTCGAGGTTCAGGTTCCCGCATCGCTGGCAAGGGTTCTGCCCATTGCACTTGATCTTCCGCCTCTTGCACTCATTGCATGCGATCGAGATGTACCTATTCCTCTTCGCCCGCTGCTGTGGTTGTCCGCTATCGTCTGCTTTGCGCTTACCATTTCCATTTCCATTGCCGTGGTCTGAGCCGCCGTAGTTCGAGGAGCCAGGCGGCGGCACTTCGTGTTGGAGTTGTGGGATCTGGCTGTGTGCCAGGGATGCCAAGGTGGCATACGTCGGGTCGTTGTGGTCCATGTTCATCTTGATGCGCGCACGACCTCAGTGATGGGGAGGAGTTGATTCCGCTGGCGCAAGTCTTCCGCTGATGATGAAGAGGTCGTGCTTGAAATATCACGTGCGGCTGGTGTCTCCTCAGGCTCGGATCTCATTAGCCGAATCTATCAATCAATATTTGATTCGTCATTCGATATATCATTATTATGCAGGTGATAATGTGAATGTGAATGGATAGTCTATGTATAACAGACTGACAGACAGGCATGGCGAGACGAGCATTTCATGTAGAAATGGAAATCCAATGTGGATGAGGAAAGTCCATCACGCGGTCAGGAACCTACTGTCACCGAGAAGTGCAACACAAGGATACACCATGGCAAGAGCTACCGCGAAATCGATTGTTAACGAGGATGTAGCAGTATGTGCCAAGGTGTCAATTACCGAAGCACTGTTGGTTGTCGCAGCGAAGCCGGTCGGTGGGGAGGTCGGACATCTGATGTAGGTCTACGTTCTGATATGGAATAACGAGCATTACCATGCATTTGAACATTTTGCATGAGCTCCAGCTGCCGTCTACCTCAGTACTAGCGACTCGAAGCATACGTCTGTGTAGAGCAACGCCAGCCAACCCAGCGGCGCATCATCGGCGCCCTGAATACCACATCCTCGTCATCTCCAGCCCACATAGTAGTCATGCGCTTAGAAGACCATCTCATGCGGCTTGTCGCCCTTCCTCAAGCTGAACTGGCTCTTGAGGTACTCCTGCAGCATCGCCTCCTTCTTGATAGCCTTGAGCAGACCCTCATCCACCTTCTTCTGGTCCTCCGCCCGTCCAGAATCAACCTCCTTCTTCTGCGCCTTCTCACCCTGGTTGAAGAAAGCCTCCTCGGAGCCCTTCTTGTCGGCCTTCTTATCCCTCTTGAAGTAGCCCTCACCACCCACCTTGTCGATGGTCTTCTGGTCTACACCCTCCAGCGGGACAGAGGTCTTGGTAGCGATGACGTACCGCGAGTTGACGCGACGGAGCGGGATGCCGTTGATCTTGAAGGGGCCGGTGACGAGGAGGACGCCTTGGTCGAGGACTTTGAGGAGGACTACGCGCTTGCCTCGGAAGCGGCCGGCGAGGAGGATCAGGACTTTGCCGGGTTGGAGGGAGGCGCGGGGCTTGTAGGGGCGGAGGGCTTTGCGGGCCTGTATTATCATCTCGTTAGTGGATGTTCAATGGGTATGTGTGCGGTGCTTGTTCGGCGGAGCTCATGTGAGGACGGTGGTGATGGCGATGATGTACCTTCTTTGGTTGCGCCTCATCTTCAGCCGGGTAGTACTTGCTGGCCTTCTGAGATGCGTGCGGGATGGTCCTCTCGCCCTTCTGGAACTTCTTGGTCTGTGGTTCCGAAGACATGGTGGGCGATTCTGTAGGGAAGCAGTCAGCTTCTGGGATGCGCAGATATGTCGTTGATTGATATTGTCGTACCGAAGGCGATTGGCGGTGCTGTGGTGTTAGTGGTCGTTGTCGCTCGTCGCAGTCAATGTCAAGTCCGCATAAACGTCGTAGTGCCTGGGTGAAATCGAATGCCAAGAAGTGTGGACTCGCCTCGCTACACCTGCCCCGCAAGCATCACAGCCTCAGGCACCTCGTATCAAGCTAACCTTCCAGCGGCGAGCTCTCACCTCACCTCAAACAAAGTACACAACCTCATTCCCAACTCTACCCACCACCAAACTACACCACAACACCGCAACCATGGCGACATCACCCCTCATCACCTTCAAAGCAGGCCGAACCGACTTCTCCGGCCGCAGCGTCATTTCCGACCCAGACCCCGGCTACCTCTACATCTACTCCGAAGACGACCTCCTCCACTTCTGCTGGCGCCGTCGCTCTGCCCCCTCCACCGAACCCGAACTCGACCTCCTCATGATCCCTGGCGACGGCACTTTCCGCCCCTACGTCAAGAACCCTGGTGCCGACAGCATCGAGAGCCCGACAAATGGAAGGTTCTTCGTACTGAAGTTCCAAAGT
Source organism: Neocatenulostroma microsporum (assembly GCA_022814695.1). NCBI lineage: Eukaryota > Fungi > Ascomycota > Dothideomycetes > Mycosphaerellales > Teratosphaeriaceae > Neocatenulostroma > Neocatenulostroma microsporum. The sequence goes on from JAKLLW010001553.1 coordinate 10,956, forward strand.
TCGAGCCAGAAGTACTTCTTTTGGATGCAGAGTAAAGCTCAAGGTGGAGAAGGGAGCACGGGGAAGTTTAGTGAGAGGGATCAGAGGTTGGGGCAGGTTGTTGATGCGCTGCTGCAGGGGGAGGAGGTGGATGTTGAGAGGGAGGTGCGGGAGATTAGGCAGGGTGGTGGAGGTGGTGGGAGTGGGCCGAATGGAGATGCGGATGCTATGGAGATTGATGATAATGGATTGACGAGGCAGGGGTCTGGCGGAGCTGGGCAGGATGCTACGGGTGGGGATCCGAGAGAGGAGGGCGAGGCGAGTCGAGAGGGTGGGGCTGATGGCGGGAGAGCGTAAGTGGAGAGATGCCTTTCATCAATATGTGTATGCGTTCTAGCGTGGCGCCTGGAGGGTGAAAAAGGCAAGCAGACCCAAGGCAGGCTCTGGCAGTCATGGCATGGGTGATCTGTAACCAGCATTCGCTCGTAGCAAGATACAAAGGACAGACCCAACGTTGCAAATGATTTCTCTACACGTAGGCAGAACAAGAAAGGTAAGCTAACACCTCTCCTTCTCCCACAGACCCCAAGACGCAAACACAAACGACCTCGTCCAAAACTTCCTCAACTCCCTCAACAAAGGCGGCAGCGGCGGCCAGTCCTCACAGCAACCTCAAGCAGATAAGCCCTACACAACCCTCCCGGACCTTCTCACCACATCTACGACCGTATCATACATCGACACAGCCTCCCCACAGCAGGTAGACAACCTCTGCTCCTTCCTCCCACCCGAACTCTTCCTTCTCACCCAAGAGTCATCCTCTGACCCGTCGTCTTCCGACCCCAACCCTAGCCCCGCAGCCGGACAGGCCGCTATCGAGGCGTTAAGCACAGAGCAGAAGAAGAGTATACTGAAGCGGGCGCTTAGGAGTCCGCAGTTCCACCAGAGCTTGGGGAGTCTGACAGTGGCGTTGAGGGATGGCGGCTTACCAATGATCGGGGAGGCGCTGGGGCTGAAAGTAGAGAATGGAGGCATGATCAAGCGAGGCTCTCTGCCGCTCGGCGGTGGCGAGGCGGTCGAAGCATTCGTCGAAGGCGTCAAGAGGACCGTGGAGGAGCAGGAGAAGAAGTGAAGTGGTCGGTGGTTGACAGGGAAGAATAGTGTATCATACATAGTGACGACACACCGCTGCGACTACACGGCTGTACAATACCGCAATATATACGTGTCACTTCAGCTCATGTGCCTGCCGGTGTGGCTTAAGTTGTATGTCCATCGTCACTTCCCACCACGAGCTTAATTCAAAGCTTCGCAGTCGACTTTCCCTTTACAGGCGTCTCAACCATAAGCGCTATCAGCGAGTGCACGACCTCAGCGGCCGCAAGCCCGGTCGTCTCGCCTGCATTGTCGTAGATCGGTGACACCTCGACTACATCTGCGCCAACTACTTCCAACCCACTCAGCCCATCCAAGATAGTCAATAGCTCTCGCGTGGTCCAGCCGCCGACTTCCGCTGTGCCTGTTGCTGGCGCATACGCCGGGTCCAAAACGTCAATATCGACGCTGATGTAGACTTTGGTCCCGGCGACTCTGTCCTTTAGTTTATCGATTACACCTTGCGTGCCGATCTTATCGAGATCGCGGGCTCGGATGATGTTGAAGCCACAGGCTTTGTCGTGTTTTAGGTCGTAATGTTTATTTGAGACTGGGGCGCGGATGCCGGCATGGATTGAGGAGTTCAGGACTAATCCTTCTTCGTGGGCGATGTGGAGGAAGGTGCCGTGGTTGACGCCGGCGTAGTGCGATAGGCCGCCTCCTAGGACGTCTGGGTTCCAGGTATCGAGGTGGGAGTCGAAGTGGATTACGCTTACGGCGCCCCAGTGGGAGTAGGTGGAGCGAAGAGCTGGGAGGGTGGTTGTGTGGTCGCCTCCCAAGGTGATGATACGAGGCACTTCGTACTCGCTGTCGTTCGCTTTCCTCCCTGAGATAACTTGGTGCGTCTTATCGAGTTGCTTCAACGCCACAGTATTATCAAGAAACGTCAACGGAGCATCGCCACAGTCCACGACCTTAGCCCATTCCATGAAGTAGTTCTTCCCCGTATACACGGAGTAAGAGAACGCCGAAGCGATCCGTCTGGAGCCTTGTCTAATGCCATTGGGTCCGAAACGGGCTCCTGGCCGAGCGGTAACACCTGTATCGAAGGGCGCTCCGACTATGGCTATGTCGTAGGGTTCCACTTTCTCCTCGTCGTTTCCGAGGCAGTGGGCGTAGGGGAGGTTGGCATAGGTTACTATGCCGGAGAACCAGCCTTGGGAGACGTCCATGCCGGTGTTTACATCCATGTGGCCTATTGGTTCTTGCATGCCGGATACAGGTGGGAAGGTGATTTCGCGGCTGAGTACCTGACCGGCAAGGGCCGCGAGGCCCAGGACTTGAAGCATTGCCATGCCAGTCTGTGTTACTGAAGAAGAAAGAGACAATGAAAGCTATACAAACCGCAGTTGAACTGATGTCGACGTTCGAGGCCGGCTGAAGTGCCGAAAGAAGAAGGTGAGCGAAAGCGGTCAATGCACGATTGGTGAGCTTGGCATTGGTGGTCAGCGTTACTAACACTGCTCCTTCCTGAACTCACCCAATGCCATCGCCAAAGTCGCAGGTGATATAGATATGGCCCTTCAGTTCAGCAAGAATCAGAAAGCCTCCAACGCCAAATCGCAAGGGCGGACTTGGTTCCACTCGGACGGACAGCCAAGATTGCGCGCACCGCAGAAACATATCCTCCCCTTGGTCATCACCTTGGTCATCGCACCGGTTCGCCGTGACTATGCTATCTCTCAGTCCCAGTCCATGGACCTATACTCCGCAGACTGAGCAGGTAGTCGCATCCAC
>JAKLLW010001554.1:0-13812 GCA_022814695.1 Neocatenulostroma microsporum
GAGGAGTTTGAGTTGAAGTCAAGACAGACTGTCGAAGATCTGGTAGAGGAAGCTCTACCAGCATATATCACGCATCGCCTGGTTCTGCTGGTGACGGATACATTGGTGAAGGAGATCACAGGCAACAATGCGCCTATCATGCGAGAGCTCATTCCGAGCTTAGCAGAGGTATATTGCGTTACAGATCCGTCTCTGCCTGACAACCCGATCGTCTATGCTTCTGAAGGTGAGCTTTCCGCTAGGCGTATGCGACCATGATTGAGTGCGTTTGCTGACAGCTGGTGTGCGCAGAGTTCTATAACACCACCCAGTATGGCAAGGACTATACAATCGGACGCAACTGCCGCTTCTTGCAAGGCCCCAAATCGTCTAATGCGACGGTCGGGCGCCTGATACAAGCGCTCGCGGCGGGCCAAGAGATATGCGAAACAATTCTGAACTACAGACGAGACGGCTCACCTTTCATGAATTTGCTTTTGATAGCTCCGCTGTACGACAACAAGGGCCAGGTTCGTTACTTTTTGGGTTGCCAAATTGATGTCAGTCCGCTTGTGGAAGGGGGCAGAGGGCTCGAGTCGTTCTCGCAGTTGCTGGCCCAAGACAGATCGGAGAGTCGATTTGGAGGCAGGCCGGAGAAGGACCCGAAGCATGTGCTTGGTGAGCTTGGGCAGATCTTGACGGAGGACGAGAGCAACATCGTCAAGAACAGGACGAGGAGATACAGTGAAGAGTCTAGGTCGAGACCGGGTACAGCGTCGCAAAGTCAGCCTACGCACAAGGGCAGAAGGATACTCGGCATGGACGAGACGGCCAACGAGCGGGCACTGTGGCCGCATCCGAATCTTGGGCCTAGCGGCCGATTACCTGGAGTTTACCAGAACGTGAGTTTGCATGCGAGATTAAAGGATGTCGATAAGATGGCTAATAGTATCGCAGTACCTGCTCGTCCGCCCATATCCTTCCCTCCGCATCACCTTCACCTCTCCAGCACTTCGAATACCAGGTCTCCTGCAGACCAAGTTCCTCGACCGTATCGGTGGCCCACAACACGTCCGAGAAGGCATTCTAGATGCCATGGCACATGGTACAGGCGTCACAGCCAAGATCAGCTGGCTTATGCACGCATCTGCTCCTGGTGAACAGCAGTCAACAAGTCTGGAAGGCAAGCCGAGATGGATACACTGCACGCCCCTGCTCGGTAGCGATGAAAGAGTAGGCGTGTGGATGATTGTGATGGTCGAGAACGAGGAGGTGACCGGACAACTGAACCGACATCAGCCGCCGGTCGAGGCTGGACTTGGAAGCCCAACGGGCAGGGGTGCGGCCAGCCCGCGGTTCAACGGCAACAAGCTGTACGCGGAGTACCTGCGGCGAGAAGGCAAGCCCATGGTGGATATCAGTGGGTTTGGAGGCAGCCAAAAAAGTAAGCAGTCGTCACAGAGGGAAAGAGATGTACTGCGGGAGAGGGAAAGAAGAGAAGTCGATGATCAGTTCCGAGACTTCTAGGATGACGACCAACGTTTCTGCCCAGGAATTGCTTGGCTTCAGCATTGTATTTGGTACCGATTTGGAAGATCTGGATGTACATCAGCATTGTATTTGGTACCGATTTGGAAGATCTGGATGTACACCAGGAATGAGCTGCAGGTCGGCAGGTGGTGGGCATGAGGGTGCAACGAGTGGTAATGTACATTATCGACGGCTAATGGCACTGTAATAGGCTGATAGTAATGACAATATGATATACAATATATTGCTGAAGAACATTGACACCTGGAATCTCTTCACCACTGTGTCCCGGCTGTTGGTCGGCTTGCCGATAGACAGCTGTGCCGAATGTGCTGTAAGCAGCTTGCCGCTTGCCCTGCCTGACAACGGCGCATCAGTCAGCATAGCTAAGCTGCCTTATACCACGATAGCTGCACGCATTCAACGTAGGTGGTGGAGATGCCCGGATGTCCAAGCCTCACCCGAGTGATAGCTACACCATGCACATGCTTCTGGCTCTTCCATATTCCAAATCGGGTCCTGGTTGTAAGTGCGTGGCGTCTCCTTGCATGCGAGCTATAATAGACGGTCTTCTATGCCGAGAGATCTACATAAAGGTCACCGGTGCCCTTGCGGAGAGACAAGCAATCACTTGACTTCCCATTGACTCGCGGCACAGTGAGGCACCATACCAAATCCGAACCACCGACAGACTTTGACACCGAAAGCCATGCCTCTCCCAGAGAACGCAGCGGTTGTTGAAACCGCAGGCAGCTTGGTCAAGACTCTGAAGGGCGCTTTTGGCACGCCTGCTGGCTACAGGCCTGGTAAGTCCACAGCGCAATAACCAATGTGCTTGCCGATACTGAAGATGATACAGCGCACGCTCATGGAAAGCTGGTCACGGGTACTTTCACTCCTACCTCCGAGGCCGCTTCACTCTCAAGCGCGCCACACTTCAACAATGAGTCCACGCCGGTAATCGTGCGCTTCTCGAGCTCTACCGGTATCCCAGATATCCCAGACACCGATCCAAACAGCAACCCACGAGGGATGGCTATCCGATTCGTTCTCGGCAACGACGGACACAAGCACACGGACATAGTGTCACACTCGACCAATGCATTTCCAATGAGGACCGGAGAAGGCTTTCTGGCCATGCTGGGCGCCATTGGAAATGGTACGATCGGCAAGTTCTTGGAGGAGAATCCATCCGCAGCTGCATTCGTGCAAGCTCCCAAGCCTTCACCTGTCAGCTTCGGGACGGAGAAGTACTTCGGCCTCAATGCGTTCAAGTTCGTCTCGGGACAGGGCAAGGCGACTTATGTTCGTTATCTGATTGAGCCGGTCTCTGGGCATTCAGTGCTGTCATCAGATGATTTGGCATCCAAGTCGAAGTCTTACCTGTTCGATGAGCTTGCGGAGCGTCTCTCCAACGGTGGCATTGAGTTCAAGATTTTGGTGCAAGTGGCAGAAGACGGGGATCCGACCGACGATGTGACGAAGCATTGGCCTGACAGCCGCAAGAAGGTAGAGCTGGGTACGGTGAAGTTAGACGAGCTTGAGCCTGAGCCTCAAAACAGCAAAGATCAGAAGCATGTCATCTTCGACCCAATTCCGCGGGTGGAGGGTATCGAGCCGAGTGATGATCCTCTGCTTGACGCGAGAGCTGCGGTGTATCTGATCAGTGGGAAGGAGCGGAGGGCTGCTCCAGAGGTTACGGCGGCTGCTGTGGCCTGAGGAACCCTGATAGCGGAAATCGGTATGCCTTATGTTTAATGAGAGGCTGCTTGGAGCGCATAGAGAGAGCAAAGACGCGCGGCCAGTAGTGTTCTTCTACAAATTGTACCACTGACAGCACGTCCGCATACCGTATGATATCTGCCGACAGGTGTCTGAGTGTATACCGGGGTCTTGACTCTTGAGCTCTCAGACAATGCATATATCAGCAGCCAGCAGCCAACCGAAGAAGTAGATCTCAAGCTCTGCCACCGTCCAGCCGTCGTTAGATATGTACAATCTAAATATTCACCTCTCGGAGGCCGCTGTGAGGTCATTGAATTAGCTTCACTCTGCCGGGAAGACCCTCATGAGAAGAGTCTGTCTCCGCAACCTGTGCTTGAAGCGGGTTGCACAATCCAGGTACGGAGTCTCTTGGCCGTCTGCTCCCGTGTGGCGCCACCATGTAGTCCCAAGCAGTCTTTGAGCACACTGATGTCGTGAGTGTTGGGTCCGACAATGGCAGCGAGTGCATTTTCCAAGTCAGCAACTTCACGACTTCGGTGATGTGAGCGATCTCGAATCTCGAGGACTAGGTATCAGGTACGGTCAGATGCAGCAACACCATTCGTTCTGAATCTGTCCGACTTACCGCTTGCTGGAGGGGACTCAGAGTCACTCAACGTAGCGTTGAAGGGGCTGTCACACCTCATTGGAGCATTCCATGAGCACGATGTCTCATAATTGCCTTGGAGTGGCATCATAGGCTCCCACTCTTGTCGTTGGTAGAACACATGGCAGTTCCGCATATGCTGGTCCAAGTGGTCCTTCCGCTTGAACGCCTTCTTCTCCTGGCCCAGGCTAGCGCACAATTTGCATTCGTGAGTAAGCGTCTCCTTGTGCGTCGACTTGTGTCGAACGTAAACGTCCCGTCTGTAGTAGCTTTTTCCACAGCCTCGCACTGGACAAACGTACAGTCTGTGAAAGGCTGCTTTAGCGTGCTGTTCAAGTTCCTGCGAAGTCTGGAACCATTTTTGGCAGACGCTACAACTGTTGCGAGGCCGGACGGAAGACTGCATTGGTGAAGGGAAGGTCGTTGACGTAGCCGAGCTGCTAGAGATCGACAAGCTCCGTTCCTCGACCGCTCCCGGCGGCCGCCCTTCGGAACAGATCGTTGCTTCCGTGGTTCCAAGCGGACGCAGTAGTGCATTGGCGTTATCAGAAAAGAGTGGCTCGAGATCCAGAGCGCCTCGGAGACCTGTGGAATCGTCGAAAAAGCTGAATTCCGTGGCAACAGTGCGTACGTTGCCATCAGCCTGAGACGGACCACAGTCCTGCCGGGTACGCGACACTGCCCAGTCCACAAAACCTGCGTTACGGTGCTCCCAGCTTCCCATTTGGCCCAGGACATCTTGCTCGGCGGCCGCATGCCCTGTGGAGTTGGGAATCGCTGTATCATCGCCAACAATGCTTCTGTAAGCTCGAGTAGTTGAGTCGTACGCTGCGTGGTTCATTGAGTGCCGAATCTCGAACCATGTCAGTCCAGCACAAAGGCGAAGGAAGCGAGAGAGCAGGAAGGGAGAGGGGAGAATGGGAGAGGGGAGTAGATGCGGTGCGAACTCCCAGCTTATAACCTGATTAGCCTCGACTGAGGAACGCCTATCTGAGACGTAGCAAGGCTTATGACAAGCATGCTTCTGACCTGTGCCACGCCAGTCCGCCTACCACGGTGGTGCACTAGGCGATGAGTGCATCAGCTCGGGAAAGTGAGAGCACGCCTTGGATATCATGTCACCGCCAACACCCTGAACATGCAGCCACCAGAGAATCGCGTCCAGCACGGACTTCGAAGCTTCAAGAGGTCCAAGCTCAACCTCACTTGACCTTGACATCCCGCGCCACGGATTTTTGCCCTGTTGCCCTTTGCTATGTCGAGGCCTTTTGCATTGTGGCCTTTTGCATGAGATCCAGTATACATGTGTGCGTGTGCTCACGCAATGTTGTAAGTATGCTGTTCGAAATGACTTCGCAAAGTGCCGCCTTTACTTGCTTTCACGGACGATACAACTTGCTCTCACCGGAACGATGCCCAGGCAAATCGAGCCGATCGTATCGCCTACTGGCCCCTTGACCCAAAGCAGACGTTCACATGCTCACTCCAACACGGGATGCGGTGAGACATGCAGCCGCGCAACGCACAACGTACAAGGGCCACCTTCTCACCAACTGCCAATGGTAACGCCTACTCCAGGCAGGACTGGGCTGGCATGCAGCTCGCCAAACCCACTCAGACTGGGCATCCCGGCGTGACACCATGCAGAGGAGCGTCTAGTACAGCATGACTGGCCCGGGACGATTCCACCAGCAGCGGCAGGATTCGAGCTCTTTGAGGCCGCCCTACTTAAGCTTCTGGGACGCTCTATTGGCTGCTAGCCCTGATGGCCGCGATTAGGCTTTAGAAGCACCCAAACGGAGGAGTCACGAGCTGGCGCTGCGATGAGCGACTTTCCATGCCTCAGGACGTCGAGGTCCACCGGTACCGGCAGCATTGGGTGGCCTGCCACCAGGGCACGGGAGATACCGGTGCCTCATAGGAAGCTGCAATGCAAATTGGAGCAAGGAGATGAGTCTCGCGTCCGAGTCTTGCGGATTTCGACCCGCGAGCAGCCAGACACACCTCGCAACGAACCTTCGGTAGCTGTCATCACGCGCGTCCACACTCACGGCGAGACGTACATCCCACTACGGCGTCACGCGGTGCTTGCAGCCAATTTGCAAGCTTACATCATCTCCGAAGTCGTCCTGACTCCGCTCCAGACCCCTCCCTCGGGTACCTTGATCATTGAGGGAGTGGCAAACTGCACCCCTGAAACACGCCAGCTTGGATTCACTGGCCAATCCTTCAAGTGATGTGCGAGCCATCACATCTGCACATGTTGCCGGCGATGCCTTTGAAGACGTGTCTCCACTGGATGATCCTGTGCGTCGCACGTTACAAGCTTGGCTGGACTCTTCTGTGGTCTAATTTGAGGGCTGTCACATTGTTGCCGCCCTGGAAATTGCGTGTCAACGTGGGAGGAGGACTGGAAAAGCAGGCTTTCGGAGCTGTTGCGTGTCACATGAAGAGTGACGGTGGGTGGCGATCGCGACCTGCGATTCTGTTATCTGTGGAGGAGTCCCGTCCTGCTTTTCTCTCTGTGCCTCAACGCTTCTTACTCTGCTTCTGCAAAATTCACGTCCTGCTCGATCGAGTGTTGTTGCCATATTCGCAACTCCAGACATCTGCAGCAATCGCACGCACTACCGTTCCTGCTCAAATCAGCAAAACAACGACAACACTCGCGGTAGGTCATTGTACGCAAGATCGGAAAAGCTTAAGACTGACTGTGGAAGACCTTTCACGTCCGCAGAACAGGCCGAAATCCCAGCTCGCCAGCAAGGACTGCTTCAGCCTGTCGCCCGCTCCACTCCTGTCGTCCCGGCGCCCGATTCGAAAGCAAGCTACTGAACGACACGCTCGCTGCAAGATTAGCACTGCAAGTTGAGGACCCAAGATGTCTGGTTCCGCCGCTTCTTCCGCTTCGAGCTTTACGGCAGAGGACGTTCCAGACATGGTGGCAGACACCGCCGACTCGTCTGACAACGAGTCCATCAGCGTCAAAACCGAGGACGCTGAGATCGCTAGCGCACACACTCCCGATGGCTCGGACGACGGGCGTTTACAGCAGGCTGCGCATGTCGTCCGCCCTCGCCAGCTGGACGAGCTCAACCTGCTCATTCACGATATCACCGCTCCAGCAGCCAATAACGAAGATGGCGCCTTCGACAGCTACCATCCAATGATGGCTTTCCTGGAATCTCGCAATGATCCGTGGTCAGTGCCGAAAGTGCTAAATGGCGAGAACGCTGCCCAGCACACAGCACGCTTGGAGACCTGGCTGTCAGATATCAAAGCCGGCATGCCGCCTACCGAAGGCAGTGGTAATCCTTGAGACGGTCGCTGCGGATGAGCATAGTTATCTGGAGTTGGGTGTACTTACGATGCGGAGTTCACAGAGAGATACCCTCACGGTCGGATATATGATCATATGGCGTCGACGGAACAGACATGGGTGGCGACGGATAAACGAAGGCGTAAGAGCGCATGGGCGTGCTGGCCAGTACATATCACTACTTCTTGTATCTTACCCTTGCTTGACGAAGGGGCTACAGCACACTTATATACCTCAAGCATAACGAGTGAAGTCAATGTCGAGCCAACAATCCCGCGGGATTGGACTGCACTGCCCCAATCGCACTCACTCCGCCCCCAGCTTTTGTACGAGCTGCCTCATTTGTTGTGGACCTGAACAACCACGCCTTGTGCGATCTATGAAGTTGTGTGAGATGGTGCGCTGCGATATAGAGATGGTTGAGGCAGGCTGTGTTGTCGTTGCCTAGATACAGTTTCCCATAGCGGAGACATGCATCGTGGCTGTTCACGAAGACTTCCATGACACACCGTCGCGCGCTTCAATACGAGCAGTGGAAACAACACAGCCCGAGTGTGTAGCCTTGTGGTAGCCTGGACGATGAAGTGTAGTACACTACTATATACAATGTCGGCCGTCATACAGATACAAACCGAAGAAGTGAGCCGAATGCCTGGCTATGCCATGCTATGCCGTTAACACCATGCTTATCCGCACACGAGCGCTTTTGCCACGTTTCGCTTCATCAACGCCGTACTCATGCCTACAAAGAAGACATCCCTATCTTAGTGCCTCTGATGCGTCCTGTCGAAAGTCTCAAGCACACTCTTGGCAACCTCGTCCTTCGGGTTACCTGCGTCGCTTCGCATCTCACCCTCGGACTGCTGACGCTCAGAACCCTCCTCGCCGGAGATCAACTTCTGCGACTGAGCCTTCGCTTGCGCCTGGCTGACATTGCCGTACACACTCATAGCTGTGGCAATCATTGAGCCGATGTCGCCGACGTTGCCGGGTACGACGACGGATGTGCCTTCCTTCGCGAGCTTACCGAAAGCCTCAACATACTTCTCTGCCACCGAGAGGGAGACAGCTCCTTGAGCAGACTGCTGCCCAGACTCGATGGAGCGGGCCACAGCATCGATACCTGCTGCGGTAGCCTTGGCCTTGAGCAGGATAGCTTCGGCCTCACCAGACGCCGTGTTGATGTTCTCCGACCTGATGGCCTCGGACGCCAGGATGACGGACTGCTTCCGACCCTCGGCGATGTTGATCGCTGACTGTCTCTGACCTTCTGAGTCCAAGATCTCGGCACGCTTGCTTCGCTCGGCCGTGACTTGTCTGTGCATAGCCTCTACCACTGGCCCCGGCGCATGGATATCTCTGATCTCGTATCGCAAACACCTGATACCCCAGTCTGCCGCGGCCTCATTGATGGCTTGTGTGATGTTCGTGTTGAGCTGTGCGCGCTCCTTTAGAACATGGTCGAGAGTAAGCTGTCCTATCTCGGAGCGCATAGTGGTCTGCGCAAGCTGAGAGATGGCGTAGTCTGCATCCTCCACTCCGTAGCTCGCTTTGTACGGGTCAAAGACTCTCGTGTATAGCACACCGTCCAGCTCCAACGTCACATTGTCCGCCGTGATAGCACTCTGACTTGGGATCTCCATGGCATTCTCCTTCAAGCTCTTGACGTACGCTATCCGGTCGATGACAGGTACAAGGATGGCAAGACCGGGTTGGAGGATCCTGTTAAAACGCCCCATGCGCTCCACTATCCATGCTGTCTGCTGTGGTACGAACTTGACGACGGTGTTGGCGGGCAAGGAAGAGCGTTGGAAGTAAGTGTTGGGTGGGTTTGAGCCGCCGAGTGTGGAAGAGGAGGAACGGAACATGCTCTCGCCCGGTGATGGCAAGGCATGGTGAGGTGTTGTGGAGAATGCTGCTGCTCGCTGTGTCGCTTGGTAGACGAGAGGGTAGCGGGAGTTCTTCAAGGCGGCGATGGAGCGCCTGGAGAGGGTTGGCCTGGCGGAGGAGAGGAGGCTTGTCATGGCTGGCTCGAGGGCTGCCATCTTCCCGAGTGTCCCGTCTGTGTTCTTCGATTGTCCTGGTCCTGGGTTCAGCTAGATGCCATCACAAGTTGTAGTCGAAGAGTAGCCTGATATGCTGGTTTGATGGTCCCCGTGAGGCTCGAAACACTTCAAGCGAAGCTTTGACGGGAGGAGCTTTGGGCGGAAATGGTCCGTTGCTCGAGATGGAGGCTACAAATCCCATGACTCTACCTACCTCTACCTCTACCACCTCAACTTCTACATCAAGTTAGCAGACGCACCTTCATCGCCCTCCGAATCGATCTCACAGTAGAATCTGGCCTACAGCAGAGGAAAACTTCACAGGCCGGCCTGTACCAACAATACCTCATGTCGACCTGTAGATTCATCCCTTTAGGCCGTCATGTCTCATAATGTTGAGTCCCTGGGACCACATCATTGGGGGGATACGGTAGCGAGACTATGCGTGTCCTCTGAACCTTGATACCACTCATCCTGTCCAGCTCACGTTCCATCGACAACGACGAAGAATCGGCGTTTGCTTCGGAGCCGCTTCGTAGCATCTTTAAGGATTCGTAATTGTCAGAGTACTTGGAAAGACCGCATCTCGGACTGTTCTCTGATGCTACTGTAGATGGCTTTGCACGCATTAGCGCCTGTTGAAACTGCTGAAGCATGTATAGACTGGGTACTGTTCCCGTCAGCGAAGGACAAGGTCCAAAGGATTCTAGGACGATCCGGCAGACGCCGTGATCCTCGAGCAGTGCTGTTGAGTAGTCAGGCCACGAATGCTGGAGAGGGCTTCCATCGCCACCGTTGTCGACTGGCCTTGGTATTACTGTAACCGCGACCAACAACACTTCTCGACTCCTATCACACCCAAGTGCTATATGCCTACCAAGGGAGCTTGATCTTCGGCTGTGAGGTACACTGACATCGAACTTCTCATCTCATTCGTATCTGAGATCTTGCAGGCAGACCGTCAACGATGAGCGATGATCTACTTGGCTGGGCTTCGGGATAGAGAAAAGTGCGATGGCTAGAGCATCCGTGCGTGCGAACTGAACTTCACTTCGCTCTCGTCTGCAAGCGCTAAACCCGGATCAGCTAGCTTGGTCTGTGCAAAAAGAATCCGAAACATGACACTACACTCGGGCCCGCAACTTTCGCATCCAATGCATTTCTTGTGCACCGCCAACGTTCAGATACTAGGCGCAGTCATCGCGCCACTCCATGAGCGATTTGATGTCCCCACGAACCAGTACAGCAATGAAGAGAGCTACATCGAAGAGCCGTACTGACAGGCTCACCGACGTTAGGCCTGCGCCGCCAGAAGACACCCATGCCGAGGGCGAAAAACGCAAACAGAAGCGAGTTCGAAGCTTCACTGGTATCACGCTTCAACTCAAGCGGTCAGAGGCTCCAGATCCGACATTGCTCGACAGGCTGTGGAGAAAGGTGTTCAGAGGGACGCCACATCCTGTTCCACAAGATGCTCCGAAACCCAGCGAGAACAGAGGACGGCACAGACGGGCATGCGCCGCTCTAAAGATCGAGAGCTCCACCGAGAAGGCATCATGCGTAGGCCTTCTTCTGACTCCACGGCTCGATGTCTTATGCTAATTGATACCGTCACAGGCATCCCTAGCCGCCAAGAACGAGCTTCAATATCTAGAATTGTCCCGACGCCGACCATTTCCGGCACCTCTCACAGTGGGCGACGCATACGACAGACTCTTCGCGCGCCTGAGAGCTCCTCTCAACCAGCGGCAGCTTGAGGCGCAACGACGATTGCTCGAAGAATATAGGGCATACCGTCCTAAGCAGGATCGCACGACCGTCAGTCGGTGGATCTGCGATCTCGATATTCTGCTATTCCATGGCATGTTGCAGCGGCGCCTCGTTCTATCTCGGTCTTCTGGGCATGCATCTTCAAGGAACCTTGCTAGCGATTCTTTAGGCAGAGTCACTGCTGTGAACGACTACTGCCTGGAGTTCATTCTGGAATCCAACATGTGGTTTGGGAAGGCGCAAACGGACAAGCTTGCCGTATGGGGCACGCTTTTGCATCACCTACTCCACGCCTACACCGTAATCGTATGCGGAGGATCTGCAAGCTCTGGACTCCGTGGTGGTGCTTGGGCAGAGCACCATGGGTCGAAGTGGCACGATGTGGTTCAAGCCATGATCGATCGCTTGGGTCTGCCGAATCTTGGTGCGGTTGAGGTTGGCGGTTGTACACGCAGTGCTACCCATTTGCTTGACAACCAAGCGGTAAATTTCCTCCAAGACACAGAAATGGACGAGACCCATCCAGCCTGGCGCCCACTCCCACGACCCGTCACCCTAACGGAAGCCCACGAAGCACTATCAAAGTGGTTAGCAGCACCCGCGACGAACGAGTCGGAGGAGCTCTGTCGAAGGCTAGAGTCCGTGATCACTCCTATGCTGCCTTTCGAAACCCGGACTGCTTTCCTCCAATCTTTCGATTGCCTGGACGAGGTCTTATTCGACGGTGTGCTGCGATGCAGGGTCCACATCCACTGGGCAACTGGACTTTCAATGGCAGGTCAAGCTCTCGGTGGCGCATGTGCCCGTCCTCGAATCCAATTCAACGCTTCCGCAAGAACCAGGATCAGCCTGGACCTCGAGCAAACCTGGGCGTGGTATAACAAGCCCGCGGAGAAGCACCTTCAGGCATGGGGAGTGCTGATACACGAGATGCTGCACGCTTACTTGGGGATTATGACCGGATTCGATGATTGTAAAGGAGAGGACTGTATCTGCGGTGCCAGAGTGATTCATGGACCGGCTTGGAACGATGCGGTGCACAAGGTTGTTGAGAGGTTGGGTATGAAAGGGTTCGAGCCCCGGCATGTCTACGACGTTGGGTCGAAGTGCCATCGCTGGAACGCTCATAGCGAATTTGTGCAGAATAGTGTTAAGGGAAGGGCGAAGGAGGATGAGTACATGAAATACGCCTGAGAAGGGCGCGCAACGGCAGCATATCAACCGAACTTGTAGATGTTCTTTTTGGGGTATCAGTAGCAGTGCCACCAGACTTCCTGTGCCTTCTGTCATTCTGAACAGTCGTTGTGTGGTCATACGGTCGACAGCCGCCTAAGAGTCTTATCGTAAAGGCATCTATCGTTCTGAGATCCAAGCAAACTATAGTCCAAGCAAATGATAAAGCAGCGTCGGCGAAAAGTCACACGGTTGCAGGTGATTCGGTTGTAGACGGCAGAATAGCGGGGATGCGAATCGTAGGAATATAAAGCGACAGGTTTTACCCAGTGATCATGGCACACCGCCTTCTGGTCGGTTAGCTCAGTTGGTTAGAGCGTGGTGCTAATAACGCCAAGGTCGCGAGTTCGACGTACGTTTCACCGATAGCCATCCACTCAAAGATCTATCACTAACAACAAATCCAGCCTCGTACTGACCATGATGTGTCACTTTATCTTTTGCAAAATTTTTTGACCTTTTGCTCCGTGTCTGGCGATGAGGCAGCAGACTTGCATTTTTTCGCATAGCGATAGTGATAGTACGAAATAGCCGGACTCTCTTTTGATAGGCCTGGAAACGAGGAAGGAGGAGTGTAAACCGAGACGATAACACAAACACAACGCACTGATTTCAACATATCCTTCTGAATGCTTAATTTTCTCTTCATTCTACTTGTACACCTACAGCCTTCGGACGGCCGTCTGAACCTATTGACGACGCACGCCACATCACTCAGACACATCGGCTGCAGCACCGTTCCCAAGCGCTCCTCCCTGCGGACCTATCTCCCACAAACCCAGATCCTTCCCTGACCT
This sequence comes from Neocatenulostroma microsporum, assembly GCA_022814695.1. Classification (NCBI taxonomy): domain Eukaryota; kingdom Fungi; phylum Ascomycota; class Dothideomycetes; order Mycosphaerellales; family Teratosphaeriaceae; genus Neocatenulostroma; species Neocatenulostroma microsporum. The sequence goes on from JAKLLW010001554.1 coordinate 13,045, forward strand.
ATTTGGCTTCCTGGGCCTACCATTCGCCTTCATTACCAGCATCATCTTGCTCGCCTGTGCGAACCCATCCACCAGCTCACGCATCCTGCCAGCCTTGGTAGAGCACTCAAGCAGCCCGTTCTCTTCGTCGGCGACAGCGACCGAGAGGTCCATGCTCTCGATGTACCCGTCGCGGCTGATAGTCGGGCCAGCAGTGTAGAGCGCGGTGTTGTAGGCGATGATGACCTCCGGCAAGTAAGCGATGCGGATCCGCTCCAGGTAGCTCCTCTCCGCCTCATCATTGGACTGCAGTAATATACCAGAGAGCAGCGGCGCCATAGCCTCGTCCATCTCAACCTTCGCCTGCTTCAGCTCGGCTGGCACGGAAGTCGTCTGCCTCGGCCCGCTAGTGAAAGGACGCTCATGCGATACCCACATCGCCAGTGACTCTATCGCGTGGACGAGTATCTCAAGCTCGTAGTACGTGCGTGCTTGACGCCTCAACAGCTCCCACTGAAGTGTTCCTTCAATGTCATCTTCGTCTGGTGCTTGGCTCTTGTCCATGATGTTGACGGAATGGCCAATTTCAAGGTGTGACTTCTGCATCGAAATGGACTCGAAAGGGAAGTTCCGGATGATTTCGACCGCGCAGGCCAAGCGGCCAGAGACTAGACATCGTTAGCAGGAACAGTATAGCGTACATAACGATGTAAACCTACCAAGGCAACTACGCAAAGCCTCAGCCAGCGCCGAGAACGTGACGCGCCAATGCCCTTTCAGCAGCTGGAA
>JAKLLW010001555.1:0-13794 GCA_022814695.1 Neocatenulostroma microsporum
CGCCGGATCAATCGCAAGGCTGTGTGCTATGTCGGGCTCCCGTACAAGCCTGGCTGAACTGCCGGACGAAGTGTTCAACATCATCAAAGCAGCACCCGCTGATGGCCTTGGACCACGACTTGGAAGGCTTGCGTTGCCAGGCAGGAAAGCCATCGATACACCTCACTACTTGGGCATTACATCGCGTGGTGTTGTACCTCATGTCACACAGGATACTTTCGCGCGCGACACTGCCATCAATGGGGTGTATGTAGCTGTCGAAGACTGTAAGTCAAGAACCTACTCGCCCTCAAGCTTTCAGCTGACAGTGATGCTTACCTATACATCATAGAATGCGCTGATGGTTCGGTAAGTCATAGAACGCGCTCCTCGTCAAACTCCTCCTCTTTACCAATTTCAGCCTCCATCAAGTCTTGGCAGAAGCTCTTCTCCTTTGCGTCGCTTCATCGCTTTGCCGGAAGACACGCTGCTTGTGCTGGGTGCAAGAAGGACACCGCCCGTCGCTGCCGGAGCAGCTAATTCAAATACAAACGAGACGGTAGCGGTATGCACCGCTGTCGGTTTCAAGGCACTGCATGCGGACGACTATGCTGAAGCGACGGAGAATTTGCAGGCGGACATTGTAGTTGGGCTGGGAGACATACCCTATGCACGCACGTTAAGCAGCAAGAGGATTGAGAAGGCTACGGATCGGAATATACAGTGGATGCAGGATCATGTCGACCAGAGGAAGGAGGCTACATCAAGCAAGAGACAGGCCAAGCTCTTCGCGCCATTGCTGCCTGTGTCGTGCGCGAACCAGCAGTTCTACCTGGACTACTTGACGGACGAGTTAGCCACCGATATCTCTGGGCTTGCTATCTACGATCTTTTGACGCTTGACGATCTACCGGAGGCGCTGCACGATCTGCCACGCCTCGACTTCACGGCACCAAACACACCACACGAGTCACTCCGGCGCATCGCTCTCGGCATTGACATACTCACCGCACCTTTCATCACGGCGGCAACAGATGCTGGCATAGCACTCGACTTTAGCTTTCCAGCCCCGATACACCAGCCCGCGAATGGCAAGCGCATCGAGCCACTCCCACTAGGCATAGACATGTGGTCGCCCACTCACGCCGTGGGCCTCTCCCCGTTGACCGAAGACTGCAAGTGTTATGCCTGCACCAACCACCACAGAGCTTACCTTCAGCATCTCCTGTCTGCCAAAGAGATGCTTGGCTGGGTGCTACTGCAGATCCACAATCACCATACCATCGACTTGTTCTTCTCCGGCGTGCGTGACGGCATTGGCAATCGCACGTTCGAGCATGAGGTCGAGAGGTTTGGAAGGGTGTATGAGAGCCAGCTGCCGGAGAAGACTGGGCAGGGACCAAGGCAAGTAACGATTGTATTAACGGGATATGAGCGAGAGCTGACATGAGTCTACAGAATACGAGGCTACCAATTCAAGTCCAAAGGACCTGGCGAGCCGAAGAAGAACAAAGCACCCTTTACTGTCCTCCATGATCAGAAGGAGGTGCTGGCGGAGTCTGCTCTGCCAAGCGCGGATACGGATGCAAAAGAGCTAGAACAGCAAGGCTTCGCAGAGACAGAGCAGTGATACACTCATAGATTATACAGCGTACAGCGCATATCTACAGCCATCGTGGCCATCATGACTCGTCCCTGTACACAATATAGCCTGGATGCCGTCCGGCCCACGCAGCTATCCACCCAGTACCGGCGGCCCAACTGTCCAGAATGTATCGCCTTGCCAGAAGTTCGAAATCCCCTCCAAATCATCCACATTCAGCAAATCCACGCCCGCGTTCCACAGCGTCCTCCAAATCGCATTGCGCGTACTAATCGGCCAACCAGGCTGGTCCCAATACCGCACCATGATGCCCTTCCCATGCGCAGTCGCTACCTGCTCCTCCAGCAGAGCAAGTTGCGTAGCATTGAACGTCTCGTTCCTGACACTCCCAAACTGCACCGCGAAGTCCGTAGACGCGATGGGACTGACATCCGCCGTAATATTGCTGAATGTCGTTGCCAAAGTCGGGATGGGTGCATCGTAGAAGTAGTAACGTGGGTGCGTGGCATTGCCTACACCCTGGACTTGGTTGAGGGGTGTGTTGCCAGTGCCGATGACTGTTACTGGCCCAGCAGTCACGCCCGTGCCGTTGTATGTAGTCAAGTATCCTGCCGCCCGCAATGGTTCCAAAGCTTGCACAGCGTACGGGAACGTCGTCTCCCCATCCGTCTTCACATCGATGAAGAGGTACAAGGTCTGTCCACCGCTGGTATCGTAGACCCCATTCCTCGTAGGTCCATCGGTCAAGAAAGAACTATTCGGGTTCTGCCTCCTGAGAGTGTCTAGGATTGGCTGGATGTACAAGGAATCGAACGTCCTGGCATTGGTCAGGGCTCCCTCTTCGTGCCCGACGTGGAGAGTGCCGTTGTAGAGCCAGACGTCGGCTTCTACGCTGACGGCGCCGGCGGAGAGGGCGGAGTAGAAGGGGAGAGGGCGCCAGTAGTCGTTGTGAGAGTGGAAGGCTTTTGGGATGATGCCTTGGGTGAAGTCTGTGGGATAGGTGTATAAAGGGCCGCTTTGAGCATGTGAGAGTACGGATTGGAGGGGCTGGGAGAGCGGTATGTCGGATTGAGCCTGAGCTGTGGTGGCCGCGAGGGCGGTGATGAGGAGGGAGGAGAACATGTTGGAGCGGAAGTGGAGGAGATTGATGAACATGAGGACTTACCGGATCTCTGGATGCTCTTATACATGTAGCTCCTCTACACCTGTGTATGCGAGGTACAGAACGTGCGATGACGAGCTCAGGTACCGAAGCCAATGGCTGGAGGCACGTGGGAAGCTAGCAACGTTGAACCTTCTTCTTTCTTCCTTCCTTCTCATCCACCAACAGGATCGACCACCGTCCGGCTAAAGACGTTTGTGAACATGCTGCTATGCCCGAGACAGGTTTTCAGGGCGTATGGTGACTACAGCCGTGAGGAACGTTGCCGGCGGTGATGAGGAAGACAGCAATGGTGTAAACGGGAGACCTTGAGAACGTGTGCTTATGGTATCCTTGGCTGCTCGATAGCGAGCCGGAGGATTTGCAAGCGCCTGATTGGTTGGTGCAGCGTGTACCTGCAGCTTCACCTTTCACAGCCCCTCGAGGGCAACCATCGAAGAAATGACAGTCAGGGCAGACTGAAGCTAAGTCATGATTCGGCATATACATGTCTTAAGGCCTTCGCAGTCACTGAACTTCCATCCACTCCCTCCGCGCCGCTATATGTTCTCTACCCATACCGGCAGTATCATTCCGAAACTATGGACTACCTGAAGGCTACCATAGGAGACAGCCGCCTCACTACAGCGGTGGTGGCCGCGTCCACCCTCTTCATCATAGCGACTCTGCTATCAAAATACTTGACAGCTCAAAAGGACCCGCAGGAGCCTCCCTACGTACCCTTTGGTATACCAGTCCTCGGACACCTGATAAACTGGATGTGGGAAGGCGGAGTCTACTTCAGGCGACTCGACAAAAAGTACCACCATGGCATCTATACGCTTCCAATTGCCAGGGGCCGCCTCTACATCGTGAACTCGCCAGAATGGTGTATAGCCCTGCACAAATGCACCAAGACACTCAGCTTTCACACCCTCGTTTCACAAGCCATGAAGCTCGTCTTCGGCATGGACGAGCCTTCTTTCAAGATCATCGAAGATAATATGGACGACGAGAGGGGGGACCATAGCGGTGTGCTATGGGAGACGCACGACAAGATGGCGAAAGTCTTCGCTCCAGGACCTGGACTTGACGAGCTCAACCATAACTTCCTTAAGGAGTGGACGCCCCATCTGAACCAGCTAGCTCGGAGTGGCAAGCCGGAGACGCTTCAACTATGGTCTTGGGTGCGCCACCATTTCTCGCTCGCATCGACTGCTGCGCTTTGGGGTCCGAAGAATCCGATGACTCTTGATCCGAGCTTAGTCGACGATCTCTGGGTCTTCGAAGACAACATTGGCGCATTCTTCTCGATGCCATATCCCTCTGTCTTCATGCGCAAGGCCTACCTTGCCCGCCAGAGGATCTTCGATGCATTCATCCGCTATGTCAAGAACGACGGACCGAAGGAGAGCTCAGCTTTGATCCAGCTTCGAGAACAGCTGAACATGAAGCACGGCCTTTCCCGGGAGATGTACGGGCAAGGCGAAACGAGCATGCTCTTCGCTGTGCTCATTAACACTATACCGATCACCTTCTGGATGCTGAGCTATGTTTTCGCTGATTCGTCACTCTTGGCTGAAGTCCGCGCCGAGGTGGATGCCTGCGTGCGTACGGGTGAGGGCAAGGAACGTATCGTCAACGTAACGAAGCTCAAGGCACAGTGTCCGCTCCTCAACAGCGCGATGAGGGAGACCTTACGCATAGCGGCTACGATGAACATCAACCGTTACGTACTGGAGGACACTCTTATGACCAATCACAGTACCGGCGAGTCTTACGTGCTGAAGAAGGGCAGTATGATCACAGTCGCGGCCAACGTCATCCACTTCGATGGCGATATCTATGGCCCAGCACCCGAGACTTTCAATGCACGTCGCTGGCTCCCGATGATTGAGAAGGCTATCGACAATGCTGAGAACGGCAAGGTCCTAGATCCAGCTGCACCATTTCGGGATGCCAGTGGAAAGCTGCACAGTGGTGCTTTCCGAACATTCGGAGGAGGTCAGTATCTGTATACCGGCCCCAGACGGGCTATCTGCTGATCGAGGCGCAGGCAATAACATCTGCCCTGGGCGTCACTTCGCTGCAACGGAGATCTTGTCGATCGTCGCGCTCTTCGTGGCAGGCTTTGAGATCGAAATGCCAGGTGGAGGGCAATATGTGCCTCCGCCATACGAGGCTGTCAAGATGATAGCGGGTGCGCACAAGCCTGGAAAAGATGTGGGGGTGGCTGTGAGGAGAAGAGAGAGCTATGAAGATGTGGTATGGGAGTGTGAGATGTGAACTATCACAACCACGGGATAGTAACCCTCGGACGTCGTGCATTATTGTGCATTGCATGCTCAACGAGTGGTATGCGACTCTTCTTTGGCTTTCACACTCTCACATGACAGGCAATAAAAGTTTGCCCTCGGGAATGTTGTCTTGTTGTATTCTGTGGAGGAAACAGGGCTGACCGACGAGACGGTGAAACGCTGTGGGTAATTAGATTTTCGCGGATGAGTAGCCGGCCCGCTCCCGCTGACGGCTACATGTCGGTCAGACTACCATGCATGCCACGGTCCTTGCCTACCTTTCAATCATACCCCTAACGCCGTGATAGAGCACCCCTTCCATCTCTTGCATGCGTTGCTGTCGGACTAACAGACGTGCATCTTCAGTAGGCTCCCTCGCCGGGAAGATCTACGTATCCAGACCGTAGAGAAACCCGTTGCCCAGCTGATGTCCACAGCAACTCGCGACACCCATGTGCCTGACTAGCAATAAGACTTGGACGGACAGTACTGGAGAAGCTCCACTACCGCAACGGCTGACAAGGATCGAAACTTCGCAGCTCTTTGGCAAGTTGGACATCGCGAGTAGGGTTCGCGAATCAATTTGGAGGCAGCCCTTTTGACTAGGATTTGACGAATTCACGTGGCCATCCAGGCCCTGAGTACATAGTGGCAGTGAGAATACGAGGGCGACCACCTGGGCTCTGATCGTCCGGAGGCTCCGGCTCGCGGCGCACCGGTGCGGCGGTAGGTTGTACCCATTTCTCAACGGTCTTCTTGTTTCGTCCTCTCAGCAGCCCCCGCCCTTGCTACCTTGTCCCTCTCTGAAGAACGCCACTCTGTCGCATATACCGGACCTCTCCCAGCACCATGAACCGAAGTCTGGTGTTCTCCCGGCTCTCAGTCGGTTTCTTACTCAGGATCTGCGTCACGATACGACCATAATGGCGCCCTTCGAAGATCATGCACCAGCGGTAGCAGCTACGGTCATAGTCCTTACCGTCCTGAGCTTTATTGCTTTGCCTTTGAGAGTCCACGCGCGACTGTCCAAAGGAAATTGGGGCCTCGATGACTGGTGCATTATCGTCGCTGCTATCCCGTTCATCGCACTATCAGCGGTATGCCTTACAGGCTCCTTCAAAGGCCTCGGTGTGCACGAGGCCAGGTTGGACGGGGAGGAGAAGACAACGGGCTTGATGGTATGATTCTCGGATCCAGGAGGGACTTATTGAGTAGCTGATCACCGCCTGCAGTACTTCTGGCTCTTCGAGGTCTTCTGGTGTCTGGCCATCATCCCGACAAAACTAAGCATTAGTTTCATGCTGGTGCGCATCGTCGGGCCTTTCCAACGCTACGCATATGTACTATATGCCGTCTCGGCTCTTATTACGATGACGAGCGCGACTGCGATGTTCTACATTACCTTTAGATGTGAGCCTGTGAGGTGAGCACCCAATCGCCCGGTACGGCGCATTAGCGCGCGAGGAGCATATGCTGAGCTCTGCTTGATGAACACAGATACTCGTGGGACACTTCCATCCCAGACGGTCATTGCCAGCCTGCCGATATACTGTCAGGCATTTACTACGCTGCAACAGCGACCAACATCTTCTTCGACTACACCTGCTCATTCCTTCCGATACCTCTGCTCTGGAATCTACAGAACCTCAACATCAACGCCAAGCTCTCTGTCATCTTTCTGCTCGGTCTTGGCTTACTGGCCTCGCTGTCTGCATGCATAAGGCTCAAGTATACTGTTAATCTGACGGCCAGCACAGACTATCTTTTTAGTGTGGCAAACATTGTTATCTGGGGATATGCAGAGGTTGGGATTGGTTTCTTCGTGGCATGTTTGGCTACGTTACGCCCACTGCTGCGGCGTATACTCCATCTTGGGTCTGATGCTTCGAGACGGTATGCACAGGAAGAAGACGGTGCGGGTCATATTGCAGAGCTGCCGGTACTTAGTTCTCGGAGTCGGAAAGACCAACTGCGGTCGCAAAGTGAGGAGAACCTGGTCGACGAGAGTAAGGAAGTAGAAGCTTCGTCCAGCAAACGTGGGCTACGTTCGATGGTGAGGCCGGCCGGGTGATGGACACAGCCACGAAGCTTGTACTGATGCAAGCCGCCATGAACCACAACCCTCATACACCTTCCTATGCACATCATACACGTCCGAGAAAGCCGTAAAGTGGATTGCGAGGAGGGGGATGCAATACGAAAGCATTGCCGGCGGCGAGACGTGAATGTCCCGCTCGGATTCAAAGACCGGCCCCGCTATTTCACATGCTAGGCGGCAGATCCCGAGAGTTCGAGCTTTGCCAGACATTTGCAAAGTGTCTGACCTTGCTCTTCACTTTCGCATCATCAGGGACGTATTGGCCACGACTTATTGGATCTACCACGGAGTCATCACGCACCACCTCATATGTGCCCATCTTCGGAGACAACACACAAGCCTCACACCATCAGATCATCATTAGGAAGGCACGATGCGCGACGGAGCGGTGCGCGACGAGCCTACGACGCACGATGAGCCAGTCATCCATGCCGAAACCAGCATCCGGCACAGCTCGAGCGGCTCCAACATCGCAGCAACGACTCAGGACTCTCTGCTTCTGAGTTTGGCGCCAGAGCTGCGGAACGAGATCTACCGCCTAGTGTTGGTATCACCGGACGATGTGGTCATCCCAGCCGGCGGCAAACTTGCAACTCCAGCTTTACTAAGTGCTTGTAAGCAGACCCGCGTCGAGGCACTGCAACTCTACTACGCTCTCAACAAGTTCCGTGCGATTGTGACCGACAGTAAACCCTTCGGGCCAGCTGACTGGATCGGTTTTCGGTGCGACAAGATCGGTCGTCATATCACCAACCTCGTCCTCCATTACAAGGTCTCGGCCGATACCGGAAGTGAGGATGCAGCTTTTGCCAGTATGAACTCAACTCTGCTCACAGACTCGCTCGGCCTCCGGATGTCAGGTGCAGGCGAGGATGTTGTGGAGAAGGTCAAGGAGGGTTTTGCGAATTCTTTGTGGAACTACTGGCATCCCACGTGGACAGCGCTGTTCCACCACCTCTTGTCCGCGGGAGTCAAGCCTGGGGTTGTGCACTTCGCGTCACCGTTCGTCAAAACCGGATCAAGCGACGAAGTCAACACGTGGCTGGAGAAGACGAACGAGGCGTGGGTGATTCAATGCGACAGGATGAAGGAGCACACGGTTAAGCTCTCGACACAGAAGAAGCAGCTGAAGTTGTTGAAGAGCTGGATGGACACGGTGAAGTAGGTCGCTTGCATTGACCGCTAGCAGTCGAGCGCAAGAACGGTAGAGAGATCGGCGACGATGGAATGCGGTAGGACGCACGAATGATAAGATTTCAATGCGTTGACTGTAGGGTCATGCAACGGACAAAGACCCGGTCTCTGACGCTGCATTTCCCCAAGTGGCCACTGTAATACTCCGCGCCACATGCTTTCTGCGCTCTTCAACCGGAGCGTTTACTCCAATGCTTAAGAGTGTCAAGAAGGGTGTGGTATACTGATGCGGTTTCGAACAATCACCCTTTGAGCAGCTGTTACCCCACTACATCCTCGCGTCGGCACCAATTGCACTGCTCTTACTGCTGACTTTGCCGAAGGAGACGCTAGCCTTGCTTATGCTGCATTGGACCTTATATGCTGGTTTGAATGGATATCTGAGCTCAATGGCAGACTTTTAGGGTGAGGCGGAGAGGTGCTGTACGGTGCTGTCATAGCTGAAGTTTGACTGGTTTCGCAAGGCCTATACGATACTCTCTATCATGAGCATGGCTCCAGTGATGTGTTCACCTCCCACCCTTACACCGCTATCGAGGTCCCATTGACTTCCATTATTCCATCCTTACTCTGTCATGTACGATGGACGAGTCCCTTGAAGCACGTCTTACACGCCTGGAATTTGAGGCCTTCAGCCAGGCTCAAATCGGCAATAAAGGGTCGCAGCCCAAGTTCAAGATTGGCGACACAATCGAGTACCAGCTCAGAGGTCAGGGAAGTCGGTGGAGTGATCCAGACGATCAGGTACGCAGCCATCTGCGGACATCACTATATTTCGAGACCGCCACCCACCCAGCCACGGCGTTGTACACGATCAAAGCGAGGCTGATGCATCATCAGGTTGTCAGTGCGAAAGCGACCGTGCAATGCCTAGCATATTCCGGTGGATCGTGGGTCTATTGGGTATGACACCTCCCTGCAGCGAGCAACTTCGGACTCCATCTGCTGACGTGTCGGTCGTTACCGGATCAGATCACCGGGCAAGATGGGACAATCCAGAAGATGAGGGAAGACGTGCTGTACCCAGCTTGATGTGGCAGCATAGGTAGATGCACGGGGCGTTCGGGCGAGGCAAGGCAGCGATTTGGGTGACGCAGTGAGCGAGCGGTCAAGGTGCCGGGTAGTAATAGGCGGTGGGTACGGTGCGATGACTACTACAGTCACCCTTACCCGTTGGGCTCGTTAGTTTTCTGTCGAATGCCTCTCCATCGATGTCGATTTGACCGTTGAGCGAGACTTTATGTATCTCAAATTTCAACAGGACTTTGAGGTTATGTCGACCAAGCGGTCCTTCAGTCGTTCATCGTTCGCACCACCAGGAATGTCAACTGTTTTGCACCGGAATGCGCACAGCACGGACGAAGGTCAAGTGTATGATTGCATGGACTTTGTACATCCACGTCGGCGACGACCGAGGAAGCAATACGTGGATTGTATCTTACCCAAACCCTAACCCTCGAGGTATGTGTCGGCTTGATCAGATAAGATTAGATCCGCCCCACCATTGATGACTGCAACTGCCGCTCCGAAGTCTGGAGCAAACAGTCACAGAAAGCGAAAGCACCGACTCACGCTTGCCTCTCACTACTCTGACCCATTGCACGAGCAATGCGATCGCCATACTACTCACACACCCACCGTAGCCCACTGAGTCTGCTACGGCATAAAGAACATGGATAAAATCACCGACAAGATCGCGGCACTGCCGCCAGACGCCAATTACTTCTCCCTCGAATTCTTCCCACCCAAGACCCAGCAGGGCTTCTCCAATCTCCATGCACGACTTTCGCGCATGGCGCAGGCCTTGCGGCCGATGTTTGTCAATGTTACATGGGGAGCGGGAGGAAGTACGAGCGCTAAGAGTCTGGCACTGGCGGAGCTGACGCAGAGGTCTTTGCAATTGACTACGTGCTTGCATTTGACATGCACGAATATGAGTAGGAAACTAGTGGATGAGGCATTGGAGCAGGCGAAAGTGTTGGGCGTGCGGAACATACTTGCATTGAGAGGAGACCCGCCAAGGAGTGAGGAATATCGGGATGATACAAACCCAAATGCGGAAGAGGATGACAGCAATAAGGACTTCACATGGGCTGTGGATCTTGTTCGGTACATTCGCAAGCAGTACGGAGACTACTTCTGCATTGGTGTTGCTGGCTACCCGGAAGGCCACTCCGATCAATCGCATCCAGAGCATCAATCCGTGGACCACGACTTGCCGTACCTGGTCGAGAAGACGAAAGCCGGCGCGGACTTCATCATGACCCAGCTCTTCTACGACGTCGATGCGTACCAGAAGTATGAGCGTCGCCTGCGCGAGCATGAGAGTGGTCTCTTCAAGACCATCCCAATCATTCCTGGCTTGATGCCTGTCCAGAGCTACCAGATCCTGCGGCGCACGACCAAGCTGGGCCATTGCGGATTGCCAGAGGACGTGCTCAGGAGGCTGGACGCTGTGAAGGGCGACGATGAAGCGGTCAAGAGAGTTGGCGTCAACATACTGAGCGAATTTGTTGATACTCTGAAGGGCACAGACAATCCAGGACCGCGAGGCTTCCACTTCTATACGTTGAATCTGGAGAAGGTGGTGACACAGATCCTTGAGCGGACAAGCTTGATACCGCCAGCTACGCCTATCGTTACTACGAGCAACGGCAACGGCATGCCGGACCACGCCATCGCCGAAGAAGAGACCGACGGCTTCCTGATGGTCGAGGGTGGCAAGAAGAACAACCACCGCCGCAAGTCGTCCGCTGCGAACTCGCAGCCGCGTAACAGAGTCGTAGTATCGCGTGACCGCGCATCGAGCACGAGTAGCAATCGTACGTCTGCATACGAGGCACCTGAAGACGAAGCTGGCGTGCCGGAAGACCAGATCAACAGCCGAGCAAACACCTTGGCGATATCCCAGGGCGAGGGTGCGGTAGGCAGAGAAGCTACCTGGGACGACTTTCCAAACGGCCGCTGGGGTGATGTGCGCTCGCCTGCGTATGGTGAGATTGATGGGTACGGAGTCAGTCTGCACGCCAGCATACCGGAGGCGAACAGATTGTGGGGCCAGCCAGCTACCACCGAAGACATTTCGACAATCTTCCGCAAGCATCTGGAAGGCAAGATCGACGCAATACCATGGTCTGAGGAAGCGCTCCAGCCCGAGACTTTGACCGTAAAGAAGCAACTGCTTGGCCTGATCAACAAAGGCTGGTGGACCGTCGCTTCGCAGCCTGCCGTCAACGGCGTGCGCAGCACCGATCCTGTCTTTGGCTGGGGCCCCAAGAATGGCTTCGTGTTTCAGAAACCCTTCGTCGAGTTCTTCCTGCCCACCGACGACTGGAAGAGGTTGCGTAGTAAGCTGGAGCAGGACGAGCAAGTTACGTACTTTGCCGGAAACGCTGGAGGCGACTTCGTGTGCTCAGACGAGCAGTCTGTGAATCCCGTGACGTGGGGTACGTTCACCGGCAAGGAGATCATCACGCCAACTATCATTGAGGCTGTGAGCTTCAAATCGTGGTTAGACGAGGCGTTCGGTATCTGGGCGGAGTGGCAGAGGGTGTATAAGCCGGGTTCAGAGAGCTCTAAGCTGCTTGAGCGGGTGAGGAAGGACTACTGGCTGGTGAATGTCATCCATCATGGGTATCTTGAGGAGCATGCTCTGTGGGACATGTTGGTGGAGGCTTGAGGTATTGTTATCATCAGTGCGTGCCGCAGCTGCTTTCATTTAGCGCCGGCGTCCTGGATAATGGAGTAGACATGTTAAAATGCAACTCAGCAAATCACTTCAGCTTCGTCCCAATCACTATCTTCAATCACCGGCTCCGAGTAGGGTGGCGCGGCAGCCAGCTTGAACTTAGCGGCTGTCTTGCTTTTCGTCACCGGACTCGGGTCGCTTCGGATCGCAGGCTCGTCGATATCACTGCTCTCGGGCAGCTCGTGCCAGTCGTCTTCGGCCTGCGGCAGTCCCATTTCATCCATCTCGACATCGTCGTCCGAACTCTCACTCTCGGCGTCTGACTCAGTGGCATCAACCACACCCTTCTTCTTGCGGCTGCGGCGTACCTTGAAGATCTTCTCAATCTCCTTCTCCCCACGTAGTCGCAGGCTCATCTCTTTGACTAGGTCCACCCATTGCAGGCTCGTCTTACAGTCTGGGCACTTGCCGCTGGTAGGTAATATGGCGTCCTGGTCGCTTCCTGTCTTGATGAAGTGCTCTGACATGCAGTCCATGTGAGAGAACGCACCGCAGTCGTCGGCAGGACACACCAAGCTCAAGGCGCCCTTTGCCGGAAGACCTTCCTTGCAAATAGCACAATGGAGCCACTCGGAAACCTCAATGAGCTTCTTGGACTTTTCGAGATGTGGCTTCATGCCAGAGTAGGTGACGTTGAGAGCATGAATGCCTCGAGGCACCGTTGGATCCATAGCTGGATCCTTCGACTGCGCACTCTCGTCCAGCTGAACTCCGATACCTGGTCTCAACTTCTCGATGTGCTGCGCAGTCCACTTCGTCCAGATACGAAATACATCTTCAGCGTAGAAGGTGACCTTCAGTGGCCAGCGCTCGAAGCTGCTAGCTCGGAGAAGCAGGTGCAGGTTGGCGAGTCTGTCAGTGAGGCATAGTCGAGGCCTTGCAGGACGCTTGCGTATGCGGCCAGTCTTCGGCGAGAAACGTGTATTCGTCTTTGCTTGGGTCAGACGAGAGTCTGCTGATACATGTCGCGTTAGGTGAGTATTCTGCCATGCCCACTCGAACTGTAGTGCAGCGATCTTGCTTGGGAAGCCAGTAACAAGACATGTCATTTCCCACGGCCGCAGAGAGTCTTTCGAGGTCCGAACAGCGCCACCTTTGGCACCGCCATTATGCTGTCTCAGTCGTCTTGCAGGGTTTGGCGTACTGCCGACGTAGAGCGACTGGTGGCGCACAGTGGAGCGGAGCAGATAGCAGGCGTAGAAGGCCGGTATTGGCTGTATCGGCTTGCCTCCCATCGCATGTGGGCTTTTGAATTGCTTTCTTTTTGGACTGTAGTAGGGCGACTGTGAGTGTCGGAAGGACATTGTTTAGGTACCTACGGAAGGCGCGATCTCTCAGAGAGACAGAAGTGCAGTGATGCCTTGGACTTCATGCCTCGCTGATTGGCTGGATCCGACCTCAGTGGCTCGAGCTCTAGAATCCCACCTTCGGATCTCAAGCCGAACATGTGCGGCTCAAGTATACGTTCGTACCTCTTGCCTTAACATCACGCGAAAAGAGTCATAGAAATGATGCGCCAGTATAGTTGCGATAGCTCAATATAGGGAGAACTGCAGTGAACGCATTTTGGGCAAACCTCGTCACCCAATCGGCCGAGTCTTTTGTGGATTGCCTTACATGCTTCCTCAGGCACGCACTAGTCCAAGCTAGATCCGCACCTCTTGTCTCGCACCTCTCGTTTCGTCTTCCGATCTCTCCTTCATGACAGCCAGAGCATAGAGTCGCAAACCGCCG